>CAUYON010015586.1:0-11226 GCA_963573935.1 Arctocebus calabarensis
TCGGTGAAGGAGAGGGAGGAGGAGAAAGTGAAGGAGATGTAGGAGGAGAAGGTGAAGGAGAGGGAGGAGGAGAAGGTGAAGTGGAGGGAGGAGGAGACAGTGAAGGAGAGGGAGGAGGAGAAGGTGAAGGAGAGGGAGGAGGAGACGGTGAAGGAGAGGGAGGAGGAGACATGAAGGAGAGGGAGGAGGAGAAGGTGAAGGAGAGGGAGGAGGAGAAGGTGAAGGAGAGGGAGGAGGAGAAGGTGAAGGAGAGGGAGTAGGAGATATGAAGGAGAGGGAGGAGGAGACAGTGAAGGAGAGGGAGGAGGAGAAGGTGAAGGAGAGGGAGGAGGAGAAGGTGAAGTGGAGGGAGGAGGAGAAGGTGAAGGACAGGGAGGAGGAGAAGGTGAAGGGGAGGGAGGAGGAGACAGTGAAGGAGAGGGAGGAGGAGAAGGTGAAGGGGAGGGAGGAGGAGAAGGTGAAGGAGAGGGAGGAGGAGATGGTGAAGGAGAGGGAGGAGGAGACAGTGAAGGAGAGGGAGGAGGAGAAGGTGAAGGAGAGGGAGGAGGAGACGGTGAAGGAGAGGGAGGAGGAGAAGGTGAAGGAGAGGGAGGAGGAGACATGAAGGAGAGGGAGGAGGAGAAGGTGGAGATCTATGCAACCACTTCCAAGGAGCTTTCTACAAACGAATGCAAATCATGTTTCATTCACAAGTAAATGAAGCCAAGAACCCTACTCAAAAAACAGGTAATGGCAAAAAAGGACAATTATTGGGCCATATTAGTGCGTGGTGACCCTAGCTGGAGACAGTAGTGCCTTATGCTGGAATGGCATTCTTGATTGAGAATTCAAAGTTCTCAGGGATGTCTCATGGCAACTGTGCAGGTTTTTCCCGATGTAAAATTGTAAGGCGCTTTATTCCAGCGGAAAGGAATCCACAGGCATTATCTTTAGCACCAACAGAGTAAGTGCTCAGAGATATTCTTCCCTCTGTTCCCCAGAACAGTTATTTATTTTACAGACACGAGCAATGTGTCTAAAAAAAAAACAGCGTCAGTGATCTTTCAGAGATGGTATCAAACGGAAAATCGTAACTTGAAAAGTACAAATTGGTTTTCACAGAAGGCATTTGGGGAAGAAATCCTTAGTCGACTGCTGTTTTTAACTAGCAAAGTTTTAAAAGTCCACTCATTGACTTAGCACAATGTCCCCCAGGTTCATCCTCAGGTGGTCACAAATGACAGGATTTCCTTTTAATAGTTGACTGATACTCCTTTGGGTGTGTGTACCACATTTTGTTCATCCATCAATCTGCCGATGGACAATTACGTTGTGTCCAAAAAGGCCACTAGGAACACGGCAGTGCAAATACTCCGTTAAGATCTCGATTTCAATTATTTTCAATACACACTCAGGAGTGGGATTGCACAATCCCACATCGTAGCTCTATTTTAAATTTTTTAAGGTGCCTCCATACGGTTTTCCAGAGTGGCTACACCATTTTACATTCCCACCAACAGTATATAGGTGTTCTAATCTTTCTACACCCTCCCCAATACTTACTATATATATTTTTATACTAGCCATCCTAATAAGTGTGATGTAATAACTATTATAGTTTAATTTGCATTTCCCTAAGGATTAGTGATGTTGAACATCTTTTCACATACCAGTTGGCCATTTGTATATCATCTTTGGAATAAGCCACTAACAGAAGAACAAATACTGCATGATTCCATTCATGGGCTCTAAAATCGTCAAATTTGGCCAGGTCAGTGACACACGCCCATTATCTCAGCACTCTGGGAAACTGAAGCAGGTGGCTTGCTTGAGCTCAGGAGTTTGGGACCAGCCAGAGCTAGAGTGAGACACCATCTCTAAAAATACCTGGGGTTGGTGGTGGGCACCTGTAGTCAGGGGGCTAAGGCAGGGGATCACTTCCGCACAGGAATTACAAGTTGCTATGAGCTGTGATGCCAGGGCAATGGAGTAGGAGTCTGTCTCAGAAAAACAAATAAAATAACATAGTCAAACTTGTGGAAGTAGAGAGTACAAAAGTGGCTACCAGGAGCGGGGATGGAGGAAATTGGGACTTGTTCGAAATTAAACTAAAATAAAAAGATAAATAAATAAAAGCCTACCCATTGGAAAAAAAAAATTACAGTACCCTAAGAAGGATCAGGAAAAAATAATGTCAAAATCAAGGCAGAGAAGATACCAAATAATTTATATACAAACTAATAGCATGACACATAAGAGTACATACCCAAAGCAAGTTGATGAAATCACTTTTTAAAATAAAGCTTTCATATTTAAAAAGCCACAACTATAGAGTAGGAAATTTTTCCATTTAAAAATTGTTAATCTGTATTAAAGGAATCCTGCCAAAAGGAACTGGGAATCTTTCATGAATTTACAGGCTCTGTTTGCCATCCTGATCCAATTTTTCTCTTGTTGAAACTGCTTCATTAATTTAATGTGCAAGAAATAAATATTTGATGTGCAATTAGTTGGAGATTATTATGGCCAGAATGGAATCTTTCCAAATAAACAGCTGCTCCAGCACTTTAAATGCATGAAAAGCAAGGCACAAATGGAAAATATAATGAAATACTAGCTCTACAGAGAAAAAAAAGTTAAAATATTCAATTAGTGAGTAAGGTGGTTGCTCATTTAGAAGTTTGGTGATAGTTTATCAAAGCATAACGGCGTAAAAGCTGCAAATCTTTAGCCAAATATCCATCTACCTGAATTTTTGTGAAAACTCTTACCTGCAGATGTAATTAATACATTCTTGCTCCAAAAGAAGAAATAATTATGAGAACAGATATTGGCCAATTTCACCAGTTTTTTCAGATTATGCATTTTATCTACATAAAAATCTATCAATGTATATTTGTTGAATTGATTATTCTGCATTAGCATTTGTATGTGGCCTATAAATATCTATTTGTATATCCACATATGAATTGTAATGATTCCACTTTGAGAGGGAGTAATCTGTCTTAGGAGCTTGGCTGGGCTATCTGAGTTTGAATGAGCCTTTGAGGCCACACAGCACATAGGCAGATCCTGGGAAGGAACTCACACTGTTAAATTACTTCAACTCCCTGTAAGTTTGACAAATATTCTCTTCCTTTCAAATAGGCTGTGAGAGTTGGAGTCAGTGGCCTCCCTTGTCCACTGCACGGGAATAGCGGCTACCATCTCAGCATCTCCAAATGCTCTTGTTCCCGCCGAAGCCCTGCTCAGGATGTGCTTATCACCTGGAGCGATTTGTGTAACAGGCAGAGAAAGAGTCAAACATCAAAGGCCGAGCATTACAAGCTCCACACACACAACACTGCTTACTAAAAATAAACAGACCCATGTCTGCAGCTGAAATGGGTGAAAAGGAACCAGCATTTCATCCACTTGGCATGGTGGCAAAGATGCAAGAGGGTCACTGAGATTGGCAAAGGCTGCTCGTGATCACAGATTTGACTATCACAACAGCCTGTGGGGACTGCCTACAGTCAGCAGCGTTCTGGAGTAGGACTCTGGAAAACTGACCTAGGGCTGTTTATTACTTATCAGCGTTCTGTCCCATTTAGAGATTCAGTTCTGCAATTAATTTTATTTTACCATTTCTCTTTGCTCTAGAAGTTCCACTGGCCCGAGGACATTCAAATCCTGTTATTGTGTTTTTCTTCTGTTCTCTGCTACCTGTATAAGCAACCCCCTCGCTCCCACATACACACATACACATACACGTACTATGGAGAAGCAAGTCAAAGTAAAAGCATCAGCATAACAGCATTTTGTCCCAGAACAAGACCAGGCAAAGGTCACAGAGGAACATGGCAGACGGTTGGTTCTACCTGGAGGTGGCCTGTCTTTGACACTCCTCCCATGATGGATGGGGTTAATGCTACCTCCCCTGCATCCTGGGGCACCTGTGATGGGACTAAGGAGAGAGTGACCCTGGATGCCTCCCTGGATGAGGCTTGCAAGACAACATGGTTTCTGCCTAGTGCTTTTAGCAGTCCCACCTGGAACGCGGGTGCCATGCTTTGGACGAGCCAACCAGTCCCACGGAGAGGCCCAGATCCGTGCCTTGCCAGCAGCCCGGCACAGGCCCCAGGTGGTGGGCTGCAAAGTCCCCAGACATGCGAATGAGTCAGAAGCATGATGATTCAGTCCTCAGCTGTCCTCCCAAGTGCCAGGTGTTGCATAAAACAGAAACAAGCTGCACCCATCGAGACCTGCTCAAAGTGCAGATTTGCGGGGGGAAAAACCGATTGCTGTAGACGTGAACCCCAGAGTACTGGAATGATTTGTTAGGAAGCACAGTGTGACTGACACACATACTATGTATGTGCCACAGACTGAAGCCACTCATCTGGCAAGTGTAATTTTAGCTCATAATGTAGCAAAGCCCTCCCAAAGTGTGGCACTGTTGCCACTCATATCCTGCTAACCCACATCAGAGGGCAAGGAATGAGCATGTGTAAAAATACCTTAGTGGGATACTAGAACCGAACCCACTTGTACTGGCCAGGGGCTGACAGGACAATGGGAGGAAATGAGGACAAACACAGGAATTAGTGCCATAAAACTGGACACAGGACTACAACGCAAGTCACTCAGCCCCCATGTCTGCGGAACATGACCGTGTGCCAGGAACACAGAGCCTGGGTGCAGAGGGGTGGAGATGGACAGGAAGCTGCTGCCGGGGAACTTGTGTCCCCCCTGGCCATCAATCACCACAGACAAGAGAACACAGACACCATTCAGATCAGGAGACGTGCAGAGCCCAGCAAGGTGGCAGAGCCGAGTGGAAATGTGACCTTAGGCAGTGAGCGGACCAGAATAGACACCCACAAGACGCCTCTTTGACACAGAGAGTGAACGGAAGATCTCTGAAATAACATGAGCAGGTCCTGTGTGCCACAGAAAGGGGCTTGAGGGCGGTGCCTGTGGCTCAGTGAGTAGGGCGCTGGCCCCATATACCAAGGGTGGCGGGTTTGAACCTGGCCTCGGCCAAACTGCAACAGAAAAGTAGCCGGGTGTTGTAGCAGGCGTCTGTAGTCCCACCTACTCGGGAGGCTGAGGCAAGAGAATCGCCTAAGCCCAAGAGCTGGAGGTTGCTGTGAGCTGTGACACCATTGCACTCCACCAAGAGCAACTAAGTGAGACTGTCTCTTAAAAAAAAAAAAAAAAAAAGATGGCTCAGCGCCTGTGGCTCAACAGGCTAAGGCACCAGCCATGTACACTAGAGCTGGCGGGTTCAAATCCAGCCCAGGCCCGCCAAACAACAATGACGGCTGCAACCAAAAAATGGCCAGGCATTGTGGTAGGCACCTGTAGTCCCAGCTACTTGGGAGGCAGAGGCAGGAGACTCGCTTGAGCCCAGGATTTGGAGGTTGCTGTGAGCTGTGGTGCCACAGCACTCTACCCAGGGTGATAGCTTGAGGCTCTGTCTCAAAAAAAAAAAAAAAAAAAAAGAAAGAAAGAAAGAAAGGGGCTTGAGTTGTATTATTGCCATTGCAAAGGGAAGCTACCAGGGGCACCGGACCAGACCGAAGACTCTAGTAGTCATTAATGTGAATTGAGCATTAATCATTCTGACTGCCATGTGGTGCCTTGGTCAAAAAAGAAAAGAGACAGCCAGTTAGGACTCTATAGTCGATGGCCATGAGCCATAGATTCTGTCTTGCAAATCCATGCATTGCTCCCACTTCTTTGCAACCCTAATCAGTAAGAGCTGAGCCTCGTGGTCATGACAGACATGTGCAGAGCAGGGACCTCCATGTTTCCAGCTGAGGGTCCGCAGGAGGTGCTCTGCCTTCTTGCCTGGGGTCTCACACCCTGAGCAGGCGTGCTTCCTGCGCTCTGCCCAGCAGTGCTGTTTATGCGTTTCACGTTTTGTTATTGGCACTGCTGCTGTTTAGAATGGGCTCCAAGCACGGTGCTAAGTGCTGTGCAGCGGTCCTCAGCGCAGGACGTTGTGATGCGCCTTTCAGATGAGATTGTGTACTAGACACACCCCACTCAGGCATGGGTGCCAGTGCTGTTGGCGGTGACAGTGAACTACCTATATATTCAGTAAGGTGTCTTTGCATAGACAGACCACATAAGGCCAGGCTAAGTACTGATCGGTAGACAAAGTGCCCCCAGGAGCTCATAGGAAGCCACTTGTGCATTTCCCAGGGAACAATGGCTCAGTACCCAGTGTCCGTGATGACTTTGAAGGGCATAACTTCTGCAGAGGACTAGAAGCCACCGCTTCCCAGCAGCCCAGGTGGCAGACAGGCTGTGGCATTATTAGGAAGTGGCTGAGGTTGGTCACCTGGCAGTCTGGGAGTGACCTAGATGGCTCTTGTCTCTTGGACAAGAGAAATGGAGGGTACTTCCAGATTTTGGTGTTCAGAGTACAGGAAGGGAAGGATGCTGACAGTGAAGAAGGGACTCCACAAAGACACATCATAGTAAGAAGGCAGCATTTGAACTTCCCCTTGGACTAACACACTTGAAATTTATCTATCACATACACACTTGGATTTATGTCAAAATTCTCCACTCATAAGGCACAGGAATGTAAAGTTTGCAAAACTGAGGACCAAGCTAGAATTATTTCTCAAGTAGTTTTAAAAGACATTGTTTGTTTTGTGTGTACATACCAAGAATTCTAAGCTTATGTCATTGCGTACAAACACATTAGTTCGAAATCAGTTGTAGACCCACCCATGAAAGCTAACATGGTAACACTTCTGGAAGAAATCCTAGGAGAAAAGTCTTCACAATCTTAGGGATGAGACACAAAACCATTAACTGTAAGAGAAAGTAATTGATAAACTAGACTTCATTCATGTTAAAAACTTCTCTTTGGAGTACACCCATATACACACAAAAAATGTCAGACAGACAAGAAGATTAGCAACACAAATTAATCTTTAATTAATGAAGAAATTAAATCTTGCTTGGCAGCCGTAGTTCAGTAAGTAGAGTGCCAGCCATATACACCGGAAGGTGGTGTGTTTGAGCCCCTCCTGGGCCTGCTAAACAACAATGACAACTGCCATCAAAAAATGGCCAGGCATTGTGGCAGGTGCCTGTAGTCCCAGCTACTTGGGAGGCTGAAGCAAGAGAATCGTTTAAGCCCAAGAGTTTGAAGTTGCTGTGAGCTGTGATGCCCCAGCACTCTACGAAGGGTGACATAGTGAGACTGTCTCAAAAAAAAAGAAATTAAATCCTTCCTTCCCTCCCTCTTTCTTTCCCTCTTCTTTCCCCCCACCCATTCTCCATCCCAACCACCCTTCCTTCCATCTTTCTAATTTTTTTTCAATATTCATTGAAACCTTCTGATTTTTAAATGACTGCTGCTCTAAAGTCCAAGAATACCATAGAATTTACATTCTACTGGGGGAGAGGAGAGAACTATCAAATAAATGTTACACCTTTAAATGGAGTTAAATGCCATGAAGAAAATAAGGAAGTGTATCTTTTTAAATTTTTATTTATTTATTTACTTATTTGCAGTTTTGGCCAAGGCCAGGCTCGAACATGCCACCCCCAGTATATGGGGCCAGCGCCCTACTCCTTGAGCCACAGGCACCACCCAGGAAGTGTATCTTTTAGATGGGAAGAGAGAAAGGGGGAGTGTGGGAAATGTTATACAAGGTGATTAAGGAAGCAAACCTAGAATAATGCTATTTACCATAATAAATTGAAAAATATAGTTAATGGGAGTCTCATTCTGTGCTAGATGGCATATTTCTATAATCTCTACTTCTAAATATGTATGCACAGAATATTCCTCCTTGACTACTATCTAGACCTTTTTTTAAACCACAGATTCTATTTAATAGAGGAAGGAGACTTAGCTGAATCCAGGTGGTAAGCTAACACCAACTCTGGGTGTTAGCAGATGCCCTGCAAAACCAGTGGCTTTTTTTTTTTAACAAGTGAACAGTTTATTAAGAATTAAACAAAGGGGGCGGCTCCTGTGGCTCAGCGAGTAGGGCGCCGGCCCCATATACCGAAGGTGGCGGGTTCAAGCCTGGCCTCAGCCGAACTGCAAAAAACAAAAAAATAGCCGGGCGCTGTGGCAGGCGCCTGTAGTCCCAGCTACTCAGGAGGCTGAGGCAAGAGAATCACTTAAGTCCAAGAGCTGGAGGTTGCTGTGAGCAGTGTGACGCCACAGCACTCTACCCAGGGCGATAAAGTGAGACTCTGTCTCTACAAAAAAAAAAAAAAAGAATTAAACAAAGGTTATGATGTGATACAGTACAAGCAAGATACTCAAGATAGGTATAATAGTACTACTCACACAAAAACTTAAATTTCACCTCAAAAAAAAATCACAAGACAACAGAGAAAGCAATTTCTCTGTTACAAAATAAGATATTTCATGCGAAGTATTAACTCTGCCCCCCCAAAGCCTAACCTCCCAACAAACAAAAAACTACCAGGGGTTTTTAACCTTGTGCCCATAAGCCAAGTGCATCCGTAGCAGCTGAAGACCGTCTGCAAGAGCAGCTTCCTGGGACCCGCGTCTGGCAGTCTTATTAACACACATGGAGGCTCCTTAAGTCTGAGGGCCCCTGGCTCTCTGGCTTCAACTTTGAAAACATAAGGTTGAAGAGAGCATAGATTTGATTCTGCATATGACAGACGGGATCCTGTCCTTGTGCTAATAAAGTGTGGGACTTTTCCACTTCTGACAGGAACATTCTAGGTTGTCTGGACTCCCAAGCTCTGGTCTTTCTTTTAAAATTAAGAGTATTTCACGTGTTCCTTGTACGTGTAAGTATCAGCTGAGACAGACATTGATTACACTGTCGTTAAGTGAGCCACCACCCCTTCCTTACATTGCACGATAACGTGTTCTAATATTGTGATAGCATGGCAGAGTTCTAAAAATGCATTTCCTAATTCACATGGTGGTCTATCAGTGGAGGCAGGCTTAAAATACGCAAGAATTAAGCTACTTGTCTCAAGAGTTATTTTTTTATTACTGATCTAAAAACTGCTAGACAATTTTTTGCCTAATCATATTTCAAGTAGTATTCAAGGAAGACTTTTTTTTTAACCCATGGAAATATAAGCAATGCAAAAAAAGTACATGTGAATAAAGAGTTCCGTTTTGGAAATCTAGGAAAGAAAATACAGCATATCATTTCTTATTTGGTTTTCTAGCTCAAGACTTCTTAGCTAGAAAAGGCTGAGTGCAGAGGCTTACATGTGTAATGCTAGCACTCTGGGAAGCCAAGGCAGGTGGATTGCTTGACCTCAGGCGTTTGAGACCAGACTGAGCAAGAGTCTACTCAGGAGTACTACTCAGGAGTCTGAGGCAAAGGAACGGGATAGCTTGAGCCTTAAAGTTTGAGGTTGCTGTGAGCTAAGATGCCATAGCACTCTACCAAGGGTGACCAAGCAAGACTCTATCTCAAACAACAAACAAACAAATAAAAACAATGGTCCTTTGACCTAGAGTAAGGAATCTGGGTGTATTTTTTTTTTTATTAATCCATGTTAGTACACATTCTGAGGGTCAAGATATTCAATATACTGACACTGAGTCAAGGAGCATATTCAACATTGGCCAATTTGTGTTAAAATCATATTTAAATATATGTAAAATAGCATTCTGCATTTAGTACACGGTTCGATGCTTCAAACATTTCCATGTGTGTGTCAGTGTGGGTGTGTACATATACAGACTGGGTTGGACCAAACCTCTGGACACAGGTCTTAAGCCCCAGGAATCTCTGTTGGACATACTCATGTATACGTATATACATAATATTAAAAAATATCATATCTATACTACAAATAGAAAGATAATTTTTAAAATTACATGTATATAACTATATTTGGCGCATATACAAATATTAATATATGAAATCATGTTAGTATAATACAAATATATATACACACATATATGTGATTTTTTTAAGTTATGCTTCACTAGGAAACTATAGCCAATATTTGTATGAAATATAAAAGATTAAATTAATTTATAGGTGAACCCACTTTTTGATTTAATGTTTAAAACCAGGATTTTATAGCTAGATTGTGGTGTTTTAATAAGCGAGACCTCCTGCATAATAATTCACTTAAAAACTTGCCACTTTTAGTCAGCACATTGCAGTCAGAAAACTTAAAAGTTTTCCAATACTTGAAACTTTAATTCACTTACTGCACAGCAAACATCCACTGGGGAAAGTCTAATACTCCTTTGGTTAAGTGTACAGTGTTTAAAATCCAATAAAACTTAATAAAATAATATTTTACCAACAAGAGAATTAACTCGTAACTATTTATCTATTTGTACAGTCTGTGGCTCATCATAAATCAAATAAAAGCATAATACCTCAGAGCAGGGAAGGACAAATAACATCCCTGTCCTAA
The DNA here is from genome assembly GCA_963573935.1 of Arctocebus calabarensis. NCBI lineage: Eukaryota > Metazoa > Chordata > Mammalia > Primates > Lorisidae > Arctocebus > Arctocebus calabarensis. Next base: position 10,375 of record CAUYON010015586.1, read on the forward strand.
CATGATTTTTATTACTTGCACGTTCCTGGAGAGGAGCACTGTGAGTGGATTAATGAAGTTGGCTTTTATTACTGATTCATTGCATTTAAAATGAAGAAGCAACCTTGGGTGTTGAAGAATTTACATGAAAAGTAGACTTAGAATCATAATGTCAGTTTGTACAGCAGGAAGAGGGTGAAGATGAAGTAGATGGTGGAATGCCTTGACTGAAGGAACCAGGGGGTGAGGGGTTCTAAATAAAGCCCAATAACTGCCAGACGCGTATTTTTGGTGTGATGTCGACTGCTAAACACAGAGTTACAGGTTCAAGGCTGCTATGGACATGAGCCTTGAGTTTTATAAGCTGTCCAACACACTGGATATTGTCCAGACCCCGCCGGAGCTGAGTCAGAGGTCGGGGGAGGACTGCAGCTTGTCAAATGTTTTTTTTTTAATTTTTTTTAATTGTTGGGGATTCATTGAGGGTACAAGAAACCATGTTACACTGATTGCATTTGTTGGGTAAAGTCCCTCTTACAATCGTGTTTTGCCCCCAAAAGGTGTGGCACACACCAAGACCCCAAGACTCCACCCCACTCCCTCCTTCCCTCTCTCTGCTCTTCCTTTCTCCACCCCTCCCTCCTTCTTTCTCTCTCTGCTTTCCCCTTCCCTCACCCCTACCTCGTCAATAATTATCATTAATTGTCCTCATATCAAACTTGAGTATATGGAATTCATGCTTCTCCATTCTTGAGATGCTTTACTAAGAATAATGTGTTCCACTTCCATCCAGGTTAATACAAAGGCTGTAAAGTCTCCATTTTTTTTAATGGCTGAATAGTATTCCATAGTGTACATATACCATAGTTTGTT
>CAUYON010015587.1:0-10518 GCA_963573935.1 Arctocebus calabarensis
GTGCGTTCCTCGACCTTGTCTCTTGACTCAGCTCCAAACCGTTGGCTTTCTTGCTAAATTTCTGTCCTTTAACTCTCCTTCTGGACAGGAGCGTCTGCAGAAAGCTGGCTACAGACCGCCATCTTGGCTCCTCCCCCCCCAATTTATAGTTTGTTAATCTGAAGTGTGGGAGGCCTGGATTTTTAATTGGCATTTGAAATACATCAGTCTTCTGTGACTGAGCCCTCAATTTGTGGGATCTTTACTTACTCTAGGTAGTGTCAAAATTTAATTGAATCATTGGACACCCAGTTAGTTGGTGTCCAGTGAGTTAGTCAATTGGTTGTCGGTGTGGATAAAACATACATATTTGGTATCATAAGTGTTTTGAGCTATGGAAAAATTGTTTTTTCTTTTACAACCTAATGTTTAAATACAAATTGGTCAACCATTTAAAGTGTAAAAAAGTCATAGAGCGAAATATTCTGTGATAGTTTAAAAAAAAAAGTAGTAGGCTTGGCGCCTGTGGCTCAACGGGCTAAGGCATCAGCCAAGTACACCTGAGCTGGCGGGTTTGAATCCAGCCCAGGCCCGCCAAACAACAATGACGGCTGCAACCAAAAAAATGTCTGGGTGTTGTTGCGGGCGCCTGTAGTTCTAGCTACTTGGGAGGAAGAGGCAAGAGACTTGCTTGAGCCCAGGAATTGGAGGTTGCTGTGAGCTATGATGCCCCAGCACTCTATCTAGGGTGACAGCTTGAGGCTCTGTCTCAAAAAAAAAAAAAAGAAAAAATAGCCATGTGTTGTGGCAGGCGCCTGTAGTCCCAGCTACTCAGTAGGTTGAGGCAGGAGAATCACCTAAACCCAAGAGCTGGAGTTTGCTGTGAGCTGTGACAACACAGCACTCTACCAAGGGTGATAGAGTGAGACTCTGTCTCTAAAAATAAATAAATAAATAAATAGTAGTAGATCACTATATTTCTTGGTGGATTGATGGATTTTTTTTTTTTTTTTTTGAGACCAGGTCTCACTTTGTTGCCCTTGGTAGATTACTGTGGCATCATAGCTCATAGCAACCTCTCTTTAGGTTCAAGTGATTCTCTTGCCTTAGCCTCCCAGGTAACTGGGACTACAGGCACACACCACAATACTCAGCTTTTTTTTTTTTTTTTTTTTAGAGATGGGGTCTTGCTCTGGCTCCTGAGGTCAGGCAATGTACCCTCTTCAGCCTCCCAGAGTGCTAGGATTATAGGTGTGAGACACCATGCCCAGCCTGGATTGATGGATACTTCGAAGTTGTATTAAGCTTAAAAAAAAATTGCAGATGTTTATGGTGTGATTCCATTATATAAAACGAAGTATAATTTAACATCTCAAATGCTGATTATTTGAGTATACATATGTGTCTATGCTATGATCAGTGTCAGTCTCCCTTAAATTCATCTATTGGAACCAATACCCAATGTAATATAATGTACTAAGAGGTATGGCCTTTTAAGAAGTAACTAAGTCATGAGGGTTTTGCCCTCATGGGTGGGATAAGTGTTCTTATAAAAGAGATTGAAACAAGCTATCTTGCCTCTCCTGCCATGGGAGGATGCTGCAAGAAGCTCCATCTAGGAAGAATAGGCCCTCACTAGACACCATGTCTGCTGGTGCCTTGATCTTGATCTTCAGCCTTCACAGTTGTGAGTGATAATTTTTTGTCGTTTACAAATTACTGAGTCTGGGGCGGCACCTGTGGCTCAGTGAGTAGGGCGCCGGCCTCATTTACCGAGGGTGGCGGGTTTGAACCCAGCCCCGGCCAAACTGTAACCAAAAAAATAGCCAGGCGTTGTGGCAGACACCTGTAGTTCCAGCTACTTGGGAGGCTAAGGGAAGAGAATTGCCTAAGCTGAAGAGATGGAGGTTGCTGTGAGCTATGACATCACGGCACTCTACCGAGGGTGACAGAGTGAGACACTGTCTCTAAAAATAAATAAATAAATAAATTACTGAGTCTAAGGTGTATAGCAGTCATAATCGATTAAAACAATATGCAATATTATTTATATGTAAATATACAGAAAAATTTCAGGGAAGATGCATGCTGATGAACTACTTTCTTAAGTTACTCTGGAGAGAATGGTGAAGTTTTAGGTATAGGCATACCTTGGAGATATTGTGGGTTCAGTTCCATTGTCCCACAATAAGGCAAATGTCAAGATAAAATGTGTCATATGAATTTTGTTTGATTTTCTAGTACATATAAAAGTTGTGTTTACACTCTAATGTGGTCCATTAAGTGTGTAATAATAGCATTCTATCTAAAAAAGAAGTATGTATGTTAAAAACACTGCTTTGCTAAAAAATGCTAATGATTATTAGCGTTAACAGGTCATAATCTTTTTGCTGGTGGGCTATCCTGTCTCAATGTTGATGGCTGCTGACTGATCAAGGTGGTTGTCTTAGTCCACTTGTGTTGCTGGGTAATTTAGAAAGAAAAGAGATTTATTTGTCTCACGGTTCTGCAGGCTATGCCAGAGACATGGCACTAGTATCTGCTTCTGGGGGGAGCTTCAGGCTGCTTCTACTCATGGTGGAAGGCAAAGGGGACCCTGAGTGTGCAGATCACATGGTGAGAGAGAGAGAGAGAGAGAGAGGAGGGAGGAAGAGGTGCCAGGCTCTCTTCAGTGATCAATTATTGGAGGAATTAAGAGTGAGAACTTATTTCTGTGAGAATGGCATAAGCCATTCATAACGTACCAGCCCCTATGACCCAAACACATCCCACAAAGCCCCACCTTTAACATTGGGGATTAAATTTCACCATGAGACTTGGGCAGGGTGCTAAGCAAATCATATCTAAACCATAGCAGTGGTGGTTATTGAAGACTGGGTTGACTGCAGCAGTTTCTTGTTTATTCTTTCTTTTTATTTGAACCTGGGTCTTACCCTATTACCCAGGCTGGTCTCAAACTCCTACACTTAGGCAAAACTCCTGCCTCAGCCTCCTGGGTAGTTGGTACAGGTGTTCATCACTGCAACTGGCAAGACAATTTCCTAAAATAATAATGATGCTTGCCACTTTGATCACATCTTTATTTCCCACAAGTTTTCTTTATAGCAAACAATGTATTTGATAGCATTTTACCCATAATAGAGCTTCTTTAAAATGGGAGTCAATTGTCTCAAACTCTGCCAACTGCTTTATGAACTAATTTTAGGTAATCAGGCTAAGTCCTTTTTTGTCATTTCAACAGGGTTCATAACATCTTCACTTGGAGTACATTCCATCTCAGAAACCACTTTCTTTCCTCATCCATAAGAAGCAACTCGTTATTTGTTCATTTTATGAGACTTCAGCAATTCAGTCACATCTACTCATTGAAGTAAGGCTCTACTTCTCATTTTAGTTCTCTTGTTATTTCCAGCATATCTGCAGTTAATTCTTCAACCTAAGTCTTGAAGCCCTAAAAGTCATCCATGAGGGTTGAAATCAGCTTTTTCCCAGCTCCTGTTAATGTTGATATTTTGACCTTCTCCCATGAATCAGGAATGTTCTTAATGGCAGTTGTTTTCATCTAGAAGAGTGAATCCTTTCCAGAAGGTTTAGAATTTACTTTACCCAGATCCAGCACTAAGAATCACTATCTATGGCAGCCACTGCCTTATGAAATGTATTTCTTTAATAATAAGACTTGAAAGTTGAAATTACTTCTTGATCCATGGGTTTCAGAATGGTTGTTGTGTTAGTAGGCATAAAAACAACATTTATCTTGTATGTCTTCCATCAGAGCTCTTTGGTGACCAGGTGCATTGTTAATGAGCAGTAGTAGTTTAAAAGGAATTTGTTTCAGTGGTAGATATAAAAATGGGCTTAAAATATTCAGTCAGCTATGCTATAAACAGTATGATCTGTCATCTAGGCCTTCTTGTTTCATGTATAGAACACAGGCAAATAGATTTAAGACATTTTCTTTCTTTCTTTCTTTTTTTTTTTTTTTGAGAATTAGAGTCTCATTCTATCTCCTAGAGTGCAGTCATAACTCACCTGTAGCCTGAACTCCTGGGTTCAAGTGATCCTCCTCCCTCAGCCACCTAAGCAGCTAGGACTATAGGCATATACCACCATGCGTACCTAATTTTTAAATTTTTGTAGACGTGAAGTCTTGCTGTTTCACCCAGGTTGGTCTTGAACTCCTGGCCTCAAGTGATCGTCCTGCTGTGGCCTCCCAGAGTTCTGAGAAGTGTGAGCCACTGTGTATGACTTAGATTTAGCATAATTCTTAAGGACCTTAGGATTTTCGGACTGTCATTGAAAACTGGTTTCAACTTAAAGTTACAAGCTGCTCTAAAGAGAGTGAGCCTATGTTTTCAAGATTTCAAGGCAGTCATTGACTTTTCCTCTCCAGCTATGAAAGTTCTAGATGCCATCTTCTTACCATTTAAGGCTGTTTTGTCTATATTGAAAATCTATTGTTTAGGGTAGCCACCTTCATCAATGACTAGCTAGATTTTTTCTGGATAACTTGCTGCAGCTTTTACATTAGTACTTGGTGTTTCACATTGAACTTTTATGTTATGAGGATGGTTTCTTTCCTTAAACCTCATGAGCCATCCTCTGCTAGCTTCAAACTTCTTCTGATGCTTCCTCATCTCTTCTCTTCCTTGGTAGAATTGAAGAGAGTTAGCCTTGCTCTGGATTAGGCTTTGGTTTAAGGGAATATCATGGCTAATTTGATCTTGTCTAGACCACTAAAACCTTCATAATGGAATAATACTGTTTCAGTTTCTTATCAGTGTGTTCAGTGGAGAAGCACTTTTAATTTCCTTCAAGAACTTTTCCTTTGCATTCACAAGTTGGCTAATTAGTGCAAGAGGCCTAGCTTTGGGGCAGTCTTGGTTTTCAACAGGCATTGCACATTAAGCTTATGCAATTCTAACTTTTGATTAAAAGTGAGAGGCATGTGACTTTTTCTTTCACTTAAATGTGTAGAGGCCATTGTAAGGTTATTAATTAGCTGAATTGCACTATTAGTTTGTCTCAGAGAATAGAGAGGCCCAGGGAGAGGCAAAGAGACGGGAGAATGACTGGTTGGTAGAGTAGTCAGAACCCACGCATTTATCAATTAAATTTGCTGTGCCTATTGTTCATGGCACACTCAAACAGTTATAAGAGTAGCATCAAAGACCACTGATCACAGGTCACCAGAACAAATACAACAATAATGAAAAAGTTTGAAATATCATGAGAATTACTAAAATGTGATAAAGACACGAAGTGAACACATGTTATTGGGAAAATGGTGCTGATAGACTTGCTTGATGCTGGGCTGGCACCTACAAACCTTCAGTTTATAAAAAACACAGTATCTGAAGCACATAAAGTGAAATGCAATATAATAACGTATGCTCGTATTTGAGAAAGAAGACCTAATTTCTTCATCTACTTTTGTACAACATTTTCAACAATGAAAATGTATTTCTATATTATCAGTACAATTAAAGCTATTAAAAATATAAAAAAAACAAGTACTTGTGAAAGTTGCAAATACTAGGATGAAATCACTTTTGTTAGACCCAGGCATGGTAGAGCCAAAAAGGTACTAAGGAGAGGAGGCTTATGGTAACATGTTTAAGATAAGAACTATTTGCAAAGACTTTCTAAAAACCTCACAAGAAACCCCTTTATATCCTTTATGCATTTCCTGCTTTGACACAGTTTATGTCTGGACATTCTTCAAGACTACAGTAATTCAGATCAGATGCTCTTGAAAGAATACTTGGCCAATAGTGGTGCACCAGTGAACTGATGTAAGCTCTGGCTTTGGACCTCTGGAACCTATGAATTCTGTTTCTAAGCAGCCTTTCTGAACCTTTCCATTTTTGCTAGTGAAAAATCTTCCCATACCCTTCTCTTCCTGGATGCACAGGTGGCTTGCTATTCCATGCATTCCAAATTATAATCCTCATTTCTCATTCCTGAGTAAACCCAGTGTATTTGGAGACAATTTTCTCTAGTGTCTCTTTTTAGGTCAGCATACTCGTGCCTATTCCACACAACAGCCTGCATCATGTCTAGCAAATTAATATTTTCTTCATTTCCCTTTCTTTAAACTCTTCATTTATTGCCTTCTACTAGCCGTTATATCAGGGCAGAAGGAAAATGAATGTTGCCCAGACGTGATGACTCTGGCCATCCAAAATCTTGGGGAAATTATTACTGGCGTTTGTTTCAGGGGTAGAAGTTTGAATGAGATGGTGAGGCAGAGAGCCAAAATGTTACCAAAACCCAAAGTCTGACCCTTGAACCTTTTTAAGTCCCTTAGGGCTCCAATTCCAAGGCCCTAGATTTCTATCAGGGCCTTGGAATTGATAGGATTCAGAGAGGCTTCTTTAGGTAAATGTCATGAGAAACTAAAATTATAAACCAGATTGCCCATTAATTTACAAGAAATATAGCTACCACGAGAGCTAGACACTCAACATCTTTTCATCAGTGTGTTCTCTCTTCAAAGGCAATCTACATAGGATGTCAAATTATAATCATAAAATTATCTCGTGATCACAGAAATAAAGGCAAGTTAAGTATATCATTCAGAAACTTAATGGTTGAGGTTCTGATGGCCAACTTCATCCAATTCTATGATTAGTATGTAGCTACCACTGTGTTGAATAGGTTGAGTCCTTGTCCAGGGAACCCCAGATAGTGTTAATTTTATAATTTAGTTTTTAGTGTGTAACCATATTTCCAAGTTCATAGGGTGCACTGAACAATCAGTTATTATTAGCTATTATTAGCTATTAGCTATGCCAGATGTTGTGTTAGACTCTGGAAATATATATCAAAAGGACACTCAGTCTTTTTTTTCTCAAGCTCTTTGTTCACGTAAACTGAACACTTTGGAACCCTGACATTTTATTTAAGTGAGATCTAAGTTTTGTTGGTGGCCAGATGTAGATAGATCTCAGAAATGTATATTGGTTTCAGAATTAGCGGATGTTGATTTCAACAATAGTGTCAGGTAATAGTTGGTGAGCAATACAACAGAGGTTTATTTAGACCAGTGCCAGAATTAGAAGAACCAAGCAGTGTTTCTTTAAATGTGCAGTTGTCAGAAGTCAGATGTACAAGAGGGTAATACAAATAGAAAAGTGCAAGCAGATGTTATAATTCAGGATAAGGATATGGTCTGGAATTCCATTACTTTGGTAAGTTGCATTAGAATGTACCAATAATAGGAGTTATAGGATATGAACTTGATTTAAGGAGGGCTTGTCTCACTAGGGAAGCTTACTGTATGGGTTGACTGTTCAGAAATTATTGGGCCTGAGCTCAGTGATCAGACTGATAAATGATAGTTCTTGTCTAAAGAGAATGCAGCATCTACCTTCTGGGCTTTATTTCATTTTCCTTCAAATGAAAACATTTAAATAATCATCCCCAGAGGAGCACTGAATTTTATTTGCATCAGCTAAATTTTTCTTAAAAATAAAAAATCAAGGGGCCGGGCATGGTGCCTCACGCCTGTAATCCTAGCAATCTGGGAGGATGAGGTGAGAAGATTGTCTGAGCTCACAGGTTCGAGATCAGCCTGAGCAAGAGCGAGACACCATCTCTAAAAATAGCAGAGCGTTGTGGCAGGTCCCTGTGGTCCCAGCTACTCAGGAGGCTGAGGCAAGAGAACTGCTTGAGCCCAGGAGTTTGAGGTTGCTGTGAGCTATCATGCCATGACACTCTACTGAGGGTGACAAATTAAGACTCTGTCTCCAAAAAAATAAAATAAAATAAAATTAACAACCCTAACATATATGTTTTCCAGTATTTCCTCTGGAATCCAAATGCCCCACAACTCGAACAACTTGGAATCCAAATGAAAAATTCAAATGAATTTTGCCAAAAATCTGAACGCTGCTTTGGAATCCAAATACCCAGAGCACTTCTTGTGTGTTTTTGTGCATACTTTTCCCCAGCACTTGGGCACCCTGAGTCTTTGTCGTTCAGTTAGTTGTCAGAAGCTGTAGTGAAAGCATCTTGTATGATTTTATTATACTTTGTGCCTGTTTTGTGTTTTTTTTAAATATAATAACAAGTGTATTTGCTATGGATCCTAAAAAATGTAGTGAGGAAAAGAAGAGCAAGAAGAAAGCGATTAGAGCTACAATTGAAGTTAAGAAAGATCTTATCCATAAGCATGAAAGTGGTACATTTGTGGCTGATCTCAATACTATGTTTTGGATGCCTAAATTGACTGTTTGTATGATTTTGAAAAATAAAGAAGCTATCAAAGCAGCTGATATGGTGAAAGGGGTTACAATGCTGGGAACCAACATCTTTGGTTTTGGGATTTTGTTATGTGGGCTAACCTTACTGGAGTTAGATGATATCTGAAAGTAGTTTTGATTTGCATTCCTCTGATGATTAAGGATGATGAGCATTTTTTCATGTGTCTGTAGGCCATGCGCCTGTCATCTTCAGAAAAGTTTCTCTTCAAGTCCTTTGTCCACTCTGAGATGGGATCACTTGTTCTTTTCTTGCTAATACGTTTGAGTTCTCTGTGGATTCTGGTTATTAAACCTTTGTCGGAGACATAACCTGCAAATACTTTCCCCCATTCTGAGGGCTGTCTGCTTGCTTTACTTTCTGTGTTCTTGGCTGTGCAGAAGCTTTTTAGTTTGATCAGGTCCCAGTACTGTATTTTTGATGCTGCTTCAATTGCCCAGGGAGTCCTCCTCATAAAATATTCACCAAGGCCGATTCCTTCAAGAGTTTTCCCTGCACTTTCTTCTAGTATTTTTATAGTTTCATATCTTAAGTTTAAATCTTTAATCTAGTGAGAGTCTATCTTAGTTAATAGTAAAAGGTGTGAGTCCAGTTTCAGTCTTCTACAGATCGCCAGCCAGTTCATCCAGCACCATTTGTTAAATAGGGAATCTTTTCCCCACTAAATGTTTTTAATTGGCTTGTCAAAGATCAAATAATGGTAAGTAGCTAGGTTCATCTCTTGGTTCTCTATTCTGTTCCATACATCTACCCCTCTGTTTTTGTGCCAGGACTGTGCTGTTTTGATCACTATCGATTTATAGTATAGTCTCAGGTCTGGTAGCGTGATTCCTCCTGTTTTGTTTTTATTTCTGAGAAATGTCTTGGCTATTCGAGGTTTTTTCTGATTCCATATAAAATGATGTATTATTTTTTTTTGAGATCTTTGAAGTATGACAATGGAGCTTTAATAGGGATTGCATTAAAATTGTATATTGCTTTGGGTAATAAGGACATTTTAACAATGTTGATTCTTCCCAGCCATTCTTCTTGAGTATGGTATGTTTTTCCATTTTTTAACATCTTCAGCTATTTCTTTTCTTAGAGTTTCATAGTTCTATTTATAGAGATCTTTCACGTCCTTTGTCAAGTAAACTCCCAAATATTTCAGCTTCTTTGGCACTACTGTGAACGGATTAGAGTCCTTGACTGATTTTTCAGCTAGGTTATTTGTATATATAAAGGCTACAGATTTATGAGTGTTGGTTTTGTAACCTGAGACTGCTGTATTCCTTGATCCCTTCTAAGAGTTTTGTAGTAGAATCCCTGGTGTTTTCCAGATATACAATCATATCATCTGCGAAGAGTTTGATCTCTTCTGACCCTATATGGATACCCTTGATTGCCTTTTCTTCCCTAATTACAATGGCTAAAACTTCTATTATAATGTTAAAGAGCAGTGGAGACAATGGGCAACCTTGTCTGGTTCCTGATCTGAGTGGAAATGATTTCAATTTAACTCCGTTCAATACGATATTGGCTGTGGGTTTGCTATAGATTGCCTCTGTCAGTGTAAGAAATGTCCCTTCTATACCAATTTTCTTAAGTATTCTGATCATGAAGAGATGCTGGATATTATCAAAAGCTTTTTCTGCATCAATTGAGAGAATCATACGATCTTTGTTTTTTAATTTGTTTATGTGCTGATTTATATTTATAAATTTATGTATATTGAACCAGCCTTGAGACCCTGGACTAAAACCCACTTGGTCATGGTGTATCATATGTTTGATGTGTTGCTAAATTCTGTTTGTTAGGATCTTGTTGAATATTTTTACATCAATATTCATTAGTGATATTGGTCTATAATTTTCTTTTCTTGTTGGGTCTTTTCCTGGTTTGGGGATCAAGGTGATGTTTGCTTCATAGAACATATTAGGTAGTATTCCTTTTTCTATATTTTGGAAAAGATTGAGAAATATAGGTACTAGTTCCTCTTTAAAGGTTTGGTAGAATTCTGGTGTGAAGCCATCTGGTCCCTGGCTTTTCTTTTTCTGTATAGTTGATGCTATTTCAGAACTTGATAAAGTCCTGTTCAACATTTCCACTTGATTCTGGCTGAATCATGGAAGGTCGCATGCTTCTAAGTATTGATCAATTTCCTTCAGCTTTTCATATTTCTGAGAATAAATTTTCTTGTAATATTCATAAAGAGTTCAGGAGTTTGAGATGAGCCTAGCAAGAGTGAGACCCTGTCTCTACTAAAAATAGAAAAACTAGCCAGATGTTGGGTAC
>CAUYON010015588.1:0-19878 GCA_963573935.1 Arctocebus calabarensis
CCCCACTCATTGAGCTGTGGGTGCCAAGCTGAGGAAGATAATTCTTATAAAAATCAATGACTATGCCATGAAGGCTATCTGTAACAGTACGATCAAAATATTTCTGAATGTATATGAAGCACATCGTGCCCTATGATTGCACCAATGTACACAATTATGATTCAATAAAATTATAAAAAAAAAGAATCAATGACTACACTGGGGTCGAACACATGATTTTTAACTCTATCATTCCTTCCAACTTTCCTTCCTTACAAAAAGCTTTCCTTTTTAGTAACACTATGGACTCATGGATTTTTACTTATCCCATGTGCTACTTCAGCTAAATCCTTGTAATCAATGCTCATATCATCCCTAAGTTAGCCTGACCACCCTATTTAGAAGAGCAGCCACTGGCCTCCAATCTGGGCACTCCCCATCTCAGTACCTTATTTTATTTTTAATATAGCATATCATTTCTGAAATTTTTCTTGAGACAGAGTCTCACTCTGTTGCCCAAGCTAGAATGTCGTGGCATCAACCTAGCTCATGGCAACCTCAAACTCCTGCACTCAAACAATCCTCCTGCCTCAACCTCCCAGAGTGCTACAATTATAGGCATGAGCCACTGCACCCAACCTCTGCACCCTTACTCCTGTATTGTCTGTCCCTAGTGAAAAAAGAACATAAGCTTCGTGAGGGCAAAGATGTCATCAATCTTGCTCACTGTTGTATCCCCAGAATCCAAAATCATGCCCATTATGGAGCAGAAATTCAATAAATATGAAGCAAAATTAAGATGAAATCAGGAATAATATGCCTAAATCCAGGGCTTAGGAAACTACATTCCTCAGGTTAAATCTTGTCCACCATCTGTTTTTCTAAATACACTTTTATTGAAACACAGCTATGTCTGTTCATTTATGTACTGTCCCTGGCTGGTTTCACCACAGCCTTGAGTAGTTGCAGCCAAGACCACGTGGATGACAATATTTATCATCTGGCCCTTTCCTGGAAAAGCTTCCCCCTCCCTGGTCTAGATCCTTCCTGGTACTAAACAGGGTGAGGATCCTTCAGCATGCCATTCACATAGGGGCCCACTAGAGCTATTCACCTAGAAATCCATTCATTCATTTGATGGATGTTTATTGAGCACCTGTTATGTGCCCAGCAATGTGCTAGGTGTTTAGGGTTGACAAAAATGAACAAAATTAGACATTTTTCAAGAAAATGCCATGAAGGCTATATGTAACAGTACGATCAAAATATTTCTGATTGTATATGAAGCACATTGTGCCCTATGATTGCACCAATGTACACAATTATGATTCAATAAAATTATTTTTAAAAAATTAGACATTTTTCCTACCCTTATGAAGCTTAGCTTCTAGGGGGCAAAAGAGGAATTACTAGAATAATTATATACATAAAACAAAAAATGTGTGATGAGAGCCTTGCATGGTTGGAATTTGGCCCAGACCCAGGTGGGAGAACAGTGTGGGAGGACGTTGTGCAGGAGGAATGCCAGTTAACACCAGGAAAATGTGCTGGTGGGTTCCAGGAATTATTCCTCGGCTTCAGTAGGAGCTTCCAAGGTATCCAGAGAAACCAAGGGTTGCAAAAGCAAATGTTCATTCATTCCAGTAGTTCTTCACAGGGGGTGATTTTTGTCCCCCAGTAGACTTTCAGCAATGTCTGAAGATATTTTTGTGGTTACAACTGCTCAGGGAAAGTGCTGGAGGCCAGGGATGCTGCCTACATCCTACAACACACAGGCAGCCCCCACAACAGAGAAGGACCTGGAAACCAGCCTTGCGATAATGAGATTAGGTGATTCCTGAGGACAGAGCCCTTGTGATCTAATCACCTATTCCCTAAGTCTCAATATCGTTGCACTCAGGATTAAGTTTCCAATACGTAATTTGGAGCGATGATCCAAATCATAGCAGGTGGCACCCTCAGTTACCCCCAGCACATTTCAATGTTTCCAACATACAGCATGCACACTTCCAGGGCTTCCTAAGCTACTTCCAGGTGGGATAAGATAGCTTTTATCTTAACAGTTAATTATTCTTCTGGTTACCTTCAGCTTCTGATAAGGGATACTGGCTTTCCACTTACTGTAGGAATATGAAATCTTCTTTTCAAATAACTGTATTTAAGTTTAAAACAATGTGAGGACCACACAAGAGAAAAAGACAATTAAATTCAAGAAGGGAGAAACAAAAAATCAAAAACAAAAAAAACCCAAAGTGTTCCAGTGTCATCATGAGAAAAGTACCCAGCAAATTCAGATTGAGAGACCTTCTATGGGATACCTGATCAGTGCTCCTCAAGACAGTCAAGGTCATGAAAAGTTAAGGGTGAAAAACTGTCACAGACCAGAATGACTGAGGATTCATGACAACTGTCAGTGTGATGCCTTGGATTGAATCCTGGAGCTGAAAGACAATGTGAATGAAAAACAATGGTGAAGTACCGGCCAGGTGCCCACACCCATCCTTGAGTTTTGACAAATGTACTCTGGAGATAAAAGATGGTGGAAATGAAGGAAATTGGGTGTGGGGGTGCAGGTCAGGTGGGAAGACAGACCTATGGGTACAATGTAGGGATATATGGTGCAGTTCTTGGGTGAAAGGCTTGATTGGACTTTACCTTACAAATGCAAACAATGTAACTGAATCATATGTACTCTTATATTAATCTGCAATTTTAAAAAATGTGAGGCACTATAAAAAAATATGAAATATACTATTGGAGGTGGGTACACGGGCAAGGCAACAAGAGGGGCTGAGACATGGAAATTGGCCCATTTCATCTCTCAAGCTACACCCTCAAAGAACTCAGAGTCCACAATTACCTTGCTTATCAACCTGTTTATTGTCCATCCGTCTTCTATTAGACTATGAGCACTAAAAAAAAAAACAAGGTCATTGGCCCTCCTGTGTGACGTCAGATGCCCAGTATATGATAGGCAATCCACAAAGGTTTGAAGAGGAGTGATGATGGTATAATGTTATCCCAGCTGGAACCTCTACCATCCAGCCAGAGAAAAACTTATTTACAAGTAGTAGGCACATGGGTAACATCCCTCAAATCACAGCATATGTCATGTGACAATTCTGCCACTGACTTTGAAGTCAGTCTCTCCTAGGCACACGGAGACTCCTAGGAAAGAGGCAGCTGCTGGTGGACTTCACTTTCCTTCTGAACATCTTAGGACTGGAGACCCAAGATTGCTTCCAATGCTTAGCTCTTTGAAATTTAGTTTCTCTGTCTATATTCTTTACTAATGCAAGCTTTTGAAGAAGATATTGCTTTGGGGACGTTTATAACAGCTGTAAAGATCTCTCTATTAACCATCCTTTATCAGTGAGATAAAGACCAGCTGTTTCACTAATTGCCCTTAACTGTTTGGGCTTGATTATTAATGAATGCCCTGCCTTCAGTTCGAACAGCTTAATTAGCTAAAGTTAAGTGTTCCCAATAAATTTACGAACCTATGATAAGCTTTTCTTTAATAGGAAACGTGCAGTTCTTAATTAAATAGAATAATTTACAACTCCACATCTATTATAAGTAATGGTTGGCCAGTTACCCTGTTACCTAATTAGGTGATACTGAAATTCACCAGAGAGGAACTGAGGGTACAGTTGAACCTGCCCTTGGACAAACCAATTTGTTAGCAGCCCTCCAGGAGTGGAGTTGTGGACAGAACATGGCATTGGTATCTGGGCTGAAATTCCTCTCTGTCACACATAAAGATCTTGCAGCTTCATCTGTACAAAGCAGGGACCTGACTCCCCTCAGAGCCATCAGAGAGAGGATTGGATAGTATTTGCAATCACTTAAATGAGGAAGAAAAGGACAAGTTAATGCCCTCTTTAAACACCTCTAGAATTACATCTTTACAGGCAAAATTAGTCCAAGTGGAGATGAGCCTGAAAACAAGCACAAAATAACAACCCGTCCCAGTGTCATCATGAGAAAAATACCCAGCAAACCCAAATTGGGAGACTTTCTACGGGATACCTAACCAGTGCTCCTCAAGACGGTCAAAGTTGTGAAAAGCTAAAAGCAAAAAACTTTCACAGACCACAATAACCGAGGATTCATGAGAAATAAATGCAAATGTGATACCTTGGATTGGATCCTGGAGCTGACAGAGAGCATGAAAGGAAAAATACGGTGAACACCAAGTAAAGCCTGGTGTTGAGTTATGGACTGTGTGCCAGCTTGTCACAGCCCCTATGGCCCTGGTCTCGATCACTGTAGAAAGGAACCAGGCGAGACGCAGATTAGAAGTACAAGCTTGTAGGAGGCGGGCTAGTCTTGATTGCATGGTAGCCTCGAGCAACCTCCGCAGTAACCTTTTATTGAGACAGCATGAGACAGGTGAGGGGAGTATTAGACAATGACTATGTGCCCAAGGCTCACCATGGGCTCGGGTTCTCTCTCCACAAGGAGCACCTGTGGACGAATTGGCCGAGGGCACACCCCCCCACCACCCCCCTCCCCCTGCTGCAAATCATCTTGTTCAGAAGTCCTCAGGCTCTTGGTGTCCTCTACATCAGCATCCATCCTTGAGATTTGACAAACGTACCCTGGATATAAGATGGTAACAATGGAGGAAATTGAGTGTGGGGTGGAGGTGAAGTGAGGAGATAGATCCTGTACAATCTTTACAAATTTCTATAAATCTAAACATAAATTTAAATTTTAAAATGCTGCTTACTTGTTGGAGAAGAGAAATTTAAAAATAGGTTTGTCCAATCGTAAGTGGATAAATAAAATGTGGACTATCTACACAATGGAGTATTACTCAGACATAAAAAGGAATGAAATACTGATTCGTGCAGCAACATGAATCAACCTTGAAAACAGTATGCTTAGTGAAATAATACACAAAAGTCACAATTGTACTCTTCCTTTTTTTTTGAGATAGAGTCTAAAGCTGTCGTGCTGGGTAGAGTGCCATGGTGTCATAGCTCATAGCAACTTCAAACTCTTGGGCTCAAAGTAATCCTCTGGCCTCAGTTTTCTATTTTTGGTAGAGATGGGGTCTTGATTTTTGCTCACGTTGGTCTTAAACTCATGAGCTCAAGCAATCCACCCACCTCAACCTCCCAGTGTGCTAGGATTATAGGCGCGAGCCACCATGCCTGGCCATTGTGTGTGTATGTGTGTGTGTGTGTGTGTGTGCTTGAGACAGAGTCTCACTCTATTGCCCCAGGCTAGAGTGCTATGCTGTCATAGCTCACAGCAACCTCACAACCTCAGCCTCCCGAGGAGTAGCTGGGACTACAGGTGCCTGACACAACACTGGGCTAGTTTTTTGTTTTTTTTTTTTAGTAGAGATAGGGTCTCAGTCTAGCTCAGGGTGGTCTCAAACTGCTGAACTCAAGCAATCTGCCTGCCTCAGTCCCCCAGAGTACTAGGATTACAGGCAGGTCCTCTTCCATTTTTCTGAGATGTGCAGAATAAGCAAACCTACAGAGACAGAAAGCAGACCAATGGCTGCCAGGGGCAGGAGGGGACATGAACGAGAAGTGACTATTTAATAGGAATGGGATTTTCTTTGGGGGAAATGGGAATATTCTGGAACTAGATTGAGCTGGTGATCACACACATTGTGACTATATTAAATGTCACTGAGTGCCACACTCAAAATGGTTAAAATGGTAAATTTCATGTTACAGGTATTTTACCACAATAAAAAAATTAAAATTAAAAATAGATTTGTCATCCTTATTGACATGATTTACACAATTTTAAAGACTTTTCCTTGTGCTTTCAATTGCAAAAACTCACTTTTTATTACACAAGAGCCCTGCGTGCATTTCTGTGGGTATCAGTGGATACTGGCACTTCATTCTGCCAGGAAAGAAAGCAGCTCTAGGCAGTGTTAGTGCTTCTGGAACGACCAGCTGATCTGTAGTGAGTAAAGAGTGTGCACTCTCTGGAGGTCCTTGGCTGAAAGTTTCAGCTTGTTTAATAATTAAACTGTGCCTAAAGGCTCTTTGTCCCCTAGAGTCCCTCTTAATTTTAGAATTCATGCTTATTTGCTTTTCACATTTCTGTAAAAATTAAGGAAAACTCTGCTCATCAGAATACCAAAGAAGGTAAGGAAAAAAGATTGATTGGATGTTGCCATAGGTCCATAATTTTTGCTCTAAGTGAAACAGTAAAAGTTTCTAGAACATTCCACCTAAACTCACGGCCCTCTTGGCAGTGGTGGTCTGGTCATGCTCGCAGGGGGTTGGTTGCACATTTCTCGTAAGACTCAATGTGATTCATCTCAAAGTGGGCAATCCACTCCCCCATCTTCAGGCAGAGGACAGAAAGTAGGAAATAAAGAGAAAGCAAACCCCCTCACAAGTCCATACTGGGTTGAATAGTGTACCCCAAAATTCATGCCCACCCAAAGCCTCAGAATATGACCTATTTTGGAACAAGGGTCTTTGCAGATGTAATTAATTAAGGTAAGGTGAGGTCATATTGCATCAGAGTGGGGGAATGACTGGTGTCCTTATTAGAAGGCCATCTGAAGAAGCTGAGAGACACACAGAGAGTGGCCCCAAGTGACTGTAGCTATGGAGGTTGGTACAGTGCGGCTGCAAGCCAGGGATTGCTGGCAATCACCAGAAACTAGGAGGAGACAAGGAAGGATTCTTCCCCTACAACCTGCAAGGGGAGTATGATGCTGCCAACACCTTGATTCTAGACTCTTGACCTCCAGAACAGAGATAGCATAAATTGCAGTGGTTTTAAACCTCCCTTTTTCGGGCAATTTGCTACAAAAGTCCTAAGAAGCTAAAACAATGTTCATATCTTCTGTGACCTGTCGACTTCCTCTGCCCTTCCCCTAGAGGGAGGTTTTAGGTTTCATTGTGATCAAAAGATTCCAAGCATGGTATGACCCCAAGAGGGTATCCAGCCCGGTGTTGGCAGACCCACAATATTGTCTTAAATGTGGTGTGAATAAAATGCAAAAGAGGGAAATGGTTTAGCAATGGGCTAAGCAGGTCATACTTTGGAATTCTATCGTACTTGAGGACTGTACATTTAATCCAAACAGAGTGATTTCAGTAGTTCATCTGCAAAGATACCAGCTATTCATTAGTTTAGTTGTTATTATCACTATCTCATAGGCGAAAGGTTATTAAGCCTAGAAGAAAATTATTTGCTCAGAATAATATCACTGTTGTAAGTATCAATCACACATCATAATAAATCCAACCATTACACATTTGAGCAGAGCCTTGAACATCTTCCTAAAAGCTTTTGCGTCATTTGGAGAAATTATCACACAAACTCTGGGACAAAAATAAGATGGAAATTTAGAGCCAGGTGCAGTGACTTGTGTCTATAATCTTAACACTTTGGGAGGCCAAGGCGCGAGAATCACTTGAGGCCAGGAGTTCAAGACCAGCTTGGGCAACATAGCAAGGCTTTACAAAAGGTTTCTTTTAAATCAGCCAGGTGTGGTGGTGCACATCTGTAGTCCCAGCTACTTGGGAGGCTGGAAGGATCTCTTGAGTTCAGAGAGTTGGAAGTTGCAGTGAGCTCTGATTTCACCAGCGCATTCCAGGCTGGGCAACAGACACCCTATCTCTTCCAAAAAAAAGGAATTTTTGACACCCATTTTTTTTCCTTCTCTTTTAGTTCAATCCTCTCTCCCCCTTACATCATACCACCCTTTCTCTCTCTGGTAACCTTTGCTGCCACCTTAGGATATAATCTTCTAAATTTGTCTCCACGTTCATCTAATCACACACCAATATATGCATTTTCACACTATACAATATATAGGCAACTGTCATTTTACACACATTTTCCTAGCTCCCATTTTCTCATTCCCAGATATATGCCATGGAAATCCCTCCAAGGCATCTGGTATTGCTTTAATTCATCGTTTTTTAATGGCTGCAGAAAATTCCATGGTGTGTATGCCCTGTAATTTATTCAGTCATTAATGAGCCATTCACTCGCTTCTCCTCATTTGGTACTGCAAACAATGCCGCAGTGAGCATCCTTTCCACAAAGGTCCTTATACACTATGGCTTTTATTACTATGGGATAGAGTCCCAGGAGTGGGATTGCTGGGTCAAAGAGTGTATGTGTTTTTTTTTAAGTATTTTTAAGAGAGCAAAGCAAAACAACAGGATTGTGGATACCTCCCTGAGGGGAAGAAAAAAGGAAGCAGAGGAAATGGACGAGAAATGAGTTTGCAAGTGGTTTCAACACTATTGAAACGCAGTTCTTAGGTTGAAGGTGGGTTCACATTATCATTATTTTTTATAATTTACACTCATTGCCTAGATTATTTGGTACATATTCATTATTATATAATAATTTTAAGTAATTTGCATATTTTAATTTTAATAAATGTAGCAGTCACAGCTGAAATTATTCTCATCTTCATCAGCAATATAGAAAAGTGACCCTTTTCCCACTTCCTCACCAATTACAGATGTGATTGGCCTTTTCCATTTTTTTCCCCAGCCTGAGAGATGTATCTTGCTGTTACTTTAGTTTACATTTATCTGATGCTGGTGAGTGTGAGCATTTTGTATATATTTGTCATCTGTTTCAAAGGCAGTAAGTGGTATTTTTGTTTCTGTTTTCTCTTTCTCTTTTTTTAAATTTCACATTAATATAAGGGTGCAAATGATTAGGTGACAATGTTTGTTAGGTAAAGTCCCTGTTGTACTTGTGTCCCACACCCAGGAGGTGTGCAGTATACCCTTACTTTGAACCCATTAGGTGGGACACACCAATCTCCCTCCTGCATTCTCCTCCCTCTTCCCCCCAACTTGAATTAAATTGAGTTTTTCTCTTATGTGGGTGAGTAAAAAAGGGACATTTTAAAATCTACAAGCTCTACCTAAGGAAAAAAGGGAAGACTGATAGCCCTTTTAATCTCACTCCCTAAAAGATAAAGCTCAGAGTCTTTAAATGACACCAAAAAATTAATCAACATGAATTTGTTCTTTTTAATCTAAAGTTCAAAAATGCTCATCATCTTTAATCATCAGAGAAATTTAAATCAAAACCACCTGGAAATACTATCTAACTCCAGTAAGAGTAGCCCACTTAACAAAATCCCAAAACTCCAGATGTTGGCATGAATGTGGACAAAAGGGAACACTTTACCACTGTTGGTGGGGATGCAAACTAATATGTTCCTTTTGGAAAGAAGTTTGGAGAACACTCAGGGATCTAAAAATTGACCTGCCATTGGACCCTGCAATTCCTCTGCTAGGAGTATATCCAAAAGACCAGAAATCACTTTGCAAAAAGATATTTGCAACAGATTATTCATTGCAGCTCAATTCATAATTGCAAAGTCACAGAAAAAGCCCAAGTGCCCACCAACCCATGAATGAATTAATAAACTGCGGTATATCATACATGGAATACTATGCAGCCTTAAAAAAGATAGAGCCAATTTTTATCCCACAGGAGAGACCTTCTAAAAACTGGATCTCCTTCCCCTACTAGGGTACCATGGCACTCTTCTGCCAGGCTTAAAACTGCATAAAACTGTATATATTCTCTACCTGCAATTTTGAACTCCCAGCCCTCCACTCCACTCTCACCCTGAGGTCTGGAGGCCTGTCTCCTGTGGAGTACAGATTCTTGGGCATTTTCTCAAAGGGTGTAGACAGGGCATGGGCTATTGCTTATCTGTGCTGATTCTCCAGCATGGGAAAGAAGAGAGGACGGTCAGGAGAGACAGAACCACACAGGAATGACAGTACCCCAGGGCACAGAACAGCAGCTGCAGTGGGAACAATGGAACTCACACCCCTGGGGATAGTTTGAAAGGATACTCCCAGTCTCCCTGGGCAACCAGAGGAGGCCAGGCATCTTCTCTGGTGGCAGCCAGTGGCGGAACAGATCCTGGATGGAAACGCAGGTCCCGTGAGTAAAGGGTATGCCTGAGGCAGTACTGGTCTGGGTGGAGTGTGGGGACTAGAATACGCACGCACAGAGAGAGCAGTCTCCCAGGGCATGGCTGACCCAGGGGACTGTTTCACTGAGTCTCAGGAACTGCAGCCAAGACTGGACAGTGGCACAGGGAAGAGTTACTCAAATAGCATCTGTATTCCGAGGACAGAAATAATCTTTGCGAAGTTGTTCTGTTCTGTCAGCAACATCAATCAAGGGCAGGGCTGGAACTGAGTGAAACACCTCAGCCCTCGTTAAGCACCTGAGGTTGTCAGGCCTCACCTCCCCCTGCCAGATAGTGGCAGGGAGTGGTGACCTGGTTAAGGAGACAAAGATCTCCCTGTCACTCAGGCAGGTGCAAAACCCCTGGAGCACCCGCTCATTGGAGGGAACTGGATCACAGCCCTGTGGGGTTACCAGTAACTGAGTGTGACAGAGGTGCAAGGTGGGGAAGAAGACATCAACCTTCCCCAACTAATTTATTTTCTGGGTGAGTCCTTCTGACCTCACGAAGCACCAGAGCAAGTCATACTCGAGCTGCCAGAAGACCCTCCCTATCTAGTTGCTAGAGACCTTGTGAACTCTCCCACCTGAGACTGGTGCTGATTAGGACAATTGATTTGGACCTCTTGAACTGGACCAACCACCTGAGGACTATCCAAAGTGGTACCCTGGGTGTGTGGTTGAGGAAAGATTTGATTTTCCTTTTCCAATTGTTGCCCGTGGTGGGCAGGGTGACTTAATTGCTGATAATTCTCCATGGTGGGGACTTCAACCCAAAGTAACTGATTCACTAGGGTAAGACAGAGACCAGCTGAAAATAAGACTGAGCCACTTAGCCCCACCACACCAAGAAGGTCCCTAGTTTCTCAGGCCATAGCACGGTACGGGTTCTTGACAAAGCTCTAGGGGGAAAGGTACAGACACCAGTACCAGCTTTTGGGCAAAGAACTGGCCCATCACTACTCCTGGAGCCCCCAACCCGACTTCTCCTTATCTGCTCATCGAGCCAAACGGTGTAAAATAATCATGGGGCAGAATCAGTGGAAAAGCTCCAGCAACGTAAATAACCAGAGTAGATCAACAACCCCAAGGAACAATTTGGCAGACACAAATGAAGATCCCATTCATAAACAGATGGCTGAGATGTCAGAAACCGAATGCAGAATTTGGATTGCAAATAGGATCAATAAAATAGAGGAAAAGTTGGAACTAGAAATTCAAGGAACATTTCAAAATTTGTCTCAAGAATTCCAGGAATTCAAAGACAAAATCACCAAATATTTTGATACATTGAGGCAAGAATTTGCAGCCCTCAAAGATCTGAGAAATACAGTAGAATCCCTCAGTAACAGAATCGAGCAAGCAAAAGAAAGGATTTCTGACATTGAAGACAAAACTTTTGAACACTCCCAAACATTCAAAAAGGAAGAGAAATGGAGGGCAAAAACAGAACATTCTCTCAGAGAGCTCTAGGAAAACTCAAAGAAAACCAGTATTCACCTTACATTGGGATCCCTGAAAGTGACAAAGTGGCTTCACAAGGCAGAGTCACTTCTTCATGAGATTATGAAAGAGAACTTTCCAGACATGCCAAGAGACTCCGAAATTCAGATAAAAGACAGTTTCAGAACCCCAGCAAGACTCAACCTGAATAAGACATCCCCCAGACACATCATATTTAACTTCACTAAAGTTAATATGAAGGAGAAAATTCTGAAAGCAGCCAGGTGTAAGACAACCATAACCTACAAGGGGAAGAATATTAGAATAACTGCAGATCTCACAGCTCAAACCTTTCAAGCTAGAATAGGATGGTCATCGACTTTTAATCTTCTAAAACAAAATAACTTTCAACCCAGGATCCTGTATCCAGCTAAACTGAGTTTCATTTATGATAGAGAAATTAAATACTTTAATGAAATACACATGTTGAAGTAATTTGCCATAACTAAACCAGCTCTACAGGATATTCTTAGACCTATCCTCCATAATGACCAGCATAATCCTCTACTACAAAAGTAAACTCGCTCAGAAATCAAATTCCAACATCTACAGTGGTGAAAGGATTAAAAATGTCCACTGGACTTTTGAAAGGCTTATTATCATTCTCAATTAATGTGAATGGGTTAAATTGTCCTCTAAAGAGGCACAGGTTGGCTGACTGAATACAAAAACTCAGACCAGATATCTGCTGCAGACAAGAATCTCATCATACCTTAAAAGATAAATATAGATTCAAGGTAAAGGGATGGTCATCTATATTCCAGGCAAATGGAAAACAGAGAAAAGCAGGTGTTGCAATCTTATTTGTAGATACAATAGGCTTTAAACCAACCAAAGTAAAGAAGGATAAGGATGGACATTTCATATTTGTTAAAGTTAATACTCAATATGATGAGATTTCAATTATTAATGTTTGTGCACCCAACCAGAATGCATCTCAATTTATAAGAGAAACTCTAACAGACATGAGCAACTTGCTTTCCTCCAGCTCTATAGTAGTCAGAGATTTTAACACTGCTTTGGCAGTGTTGGATAGATCCTCCAATAAGAAGCTAAGCAAAGAAATTTTAGATTTAAACTTAACCATTCAACATTTGGTTTAACAGATATCTACAGAACATTTCACCCTAACAAAACTGAATACACGTTCTTCTCATCAGCCCACAGAACATACTCCAAAATTGATCACATCTTAGGTCACAAACCTAACATTAGCAAATTTTAAAGAATAGAAATTATTCCTTGCATCTTCTCGGACCACCATGGAATAAAAGTTTAACTCAATAACAACAGAAATCTACATACTCACACAAAAACCTGCAAGCCAAATAACCTTATGCTGAATGATAGATGGGTCATAGATGAGATTAAGAAAGAAATTATCAAATTTTTGGAACAAAACAACAATGAAGACATGAATTATCAGAACTTCTGGGATACAGCAAAGGCAGTCCTAAGAGGGAAATTTATAGCACTGCAAGTCTTCCTCAAGAGAATGGAAAGAGAGGAAGTTAACAACTTAATGGGACATATCAAGCACCTGGAAAGGAAGAACATTCCAATCCCAAACCCACCAGAAGAAAAGAAATAACCAAACTCAGAGCAGAATTAAATGAAATTGAAAACAAAACAATCATACAACAGATCAGTAAGTCAAAAAGTTGGTTTTTTGAAAAGGTCGATAAAATAGATAAACCTTAAGCTAACCTAACCAGTAAAAAAAGAGTAAAATCTCTAATTTCATCAATCAGAAATGGTAAAGACAAAATAACAACAGACCCCTCAGAAATTCAAAAAATCCTTAACGAATATTACAAGAAACTTTATTCTCAGAAATATGAAAATCTGAAAGAAATTGACCAATGCTTGGAAGCATTCCACCTTCCAAGACTTAGCCAAAATGAAGATGAAATGTTGAACAGGCCTATATCAAGTTTTGAAATAGCATCAACTATACAAAATTTTCCTAAAAAGAAAAGCTCAGGACGAGATGGCTTCATGTCAGAATTCCACCAAACCTTTAAAGAAGAACTAGTACCTATATTACTCAACCTTTTCCAAAATATAGAAAAAGAAGGAATACTACCCAACACTTTCTACAAAGCAAACATCACCTTGATCCCTAAACCAGGAAAAGACCCAACAAGAAAAGAAAATTATAGACCAATACCACTAATGAATATTAATGCAAAAATATTCAACAAGATCCTAACAAACAGAATCCAGCAACATATCATACACCATGACCAAGTGGGCTGTATCCCAGGGTCTCAAGGCTGGTTAAATATACATAAATCTATAAATATGATTCAGCACATAAACAAATTAAAAAACAAAGACCAGGCAGTGCCTGTGGCTCATCAAGAAGGGCGCCAGCCCCATATACCAAATGTGTCGAGTTCAAACCGGCCTCGGCTGAACTGCAAAAAGAAAAATGGCCAGACATTGTGGCAGGTGCCTGTAGTCTCAGCTACTCGGGAGACTGAGGCAAGAGAATCACATAAGTCCAGGAGTTGGAGGTTGCTGTGAGCTGTGTGATGGCATGGCACTCCACCAAGGGTGATAAAGTGAAATTCTGTCTCTACAAAAAAATAAATAAATAAATAACAAAAACCATATGATTCCCTCAATTGATGCAGAAAAAGCTTTTGATAATATCCAGCATCCCTTCATGATCAGAACACTCAAGAAAATTGGTATAGACGGGACATTTCTTAAACTGATAGAGGCCATCTACAGCAAACCCACAGCCAATATCATATTGAACAGAGTTAAATTGAAATCATTTCCACTCAGATCAGGAACCAGGCAAAGTTGCCCATTGTCTCCACTGCTCTTTAACATTGTAATGCAAGTTTTGGCTGTTGTAATTAGGGAATAAAAGGTGATCTAGGGTATCCATATTGGGTCAAAAGAGATCAAACTTTCACTCTTCGCAAATGATATGACCTGGAAAACACCAGGGAATCTACTACAAAACTCCTAGAAGTGATCAAGGAATACAGCAATATCTCAGGTTGCAAAATCAATACTCATAAATCTGTAGCCTTTATATATACCAACAATAGCCAAGCTGAAAAAACAGTTAAAGACTCTATTCCTTTCACAGTAGTTCCAAAGAAGATGAAATATTGGAGAGTTTACCTAACAAAGGACCTGAAAGATCTCTATAAAGAGAACTACAAAACTCTAAGAAAAGAAATAGCTGAAAATGTCAACACATGCTCATGGCTGGAAAGAATCAACATTGTTAAAATGTCCATACTACCCAAAACAATATACAATTTTAATGCAATCCCTATTAAAGCTCCATTGTCATACTTTAAAGATCTTGAAAAAATAATACATTATTTTATACAGAATCAGAAAAAACCCCGAATAGCCAAGACATTACTCAGAAATAAAAACAAAGCAGGAGGAATTATGCTACCAGAGCTCAGATTGTACTACAAATCAATAGTGATCAAAACAGCATGGCACTGGCACAAAAACAAAGAGGTAGACATTTGGAACAGAATAGAGCACCAAGAGATGAACACAGCTACCTACCATTATTTGATCTTTGACAAGCCAACTAAAAACATTCAGTGTGGAAAAGATTCCCTATTTAACAAATGGCGACCTATAGAAGACTGAAACTGGACCCACACCTTTCACCATTAACTAAGATAGACTCTCACTAGATTAAAGATTTAAACTTAAGACAGGAAACTATAAAAATACTAGAAGAAAATGCAGGGAAAACTCTTGAAGAAATCAGCCTGGGAGAATATTTTATGAGGAGGTCTCCCCGGGCAATTGAAGCAGCATCAAAAATACACTACTGGGACCCAATCAAACTAAAAAGTTTCTGCACAGCCAAAAACACAGTTAGTAAAGCAAGCAGACAGCCCTCACAATAGGAGAAGATATTTGCAGGTTATTCCTCTGACAAAGATTTAATAACCAGAATCCACAGACAACTCAAACGTATTAGCAAGAAAAGAACAAGTGGTCCCATATCAGGGTGGGCAAGGGACCTGAAGAGAAACTTCCCTGAAGAAGACAGGCACATGGCCTACAGACACATGAAAAAATGCTCACCAACCTTAATTATCAGAGAAATGCAAATCAAAACTACTTCAAGATATCATCTAACCCCAAGATTAGCCCACATCACAAAATCCCAAGACCAGCGATGTTGGAGCATGGATGTGGAGAAAAGGGAACACTTCTACATTGCTGGTGGAAATGGAAACTAACACGTTATTTTTGGAAAGATATTTGGAGAACACTTAGAGATCTAAAAATAGATCTGCTATTTGATCCTATAATTCCTCTACTAGTTATATATCCAGAAGACCAAAAATCACATTATAACAAAGATATTTGTATCAGAATGTTTATTGCAGCACAATTCATAATCACTAAGCCATGGAAGAAGCTCAAGTGCCCATCGACCCACAAATGGATTAATAAAATGTGGTATATGTACACCATGGAATATTACGCAGCCATAAAGAAAGATGGAGACTTTACCTCTTTCATGTTTATGTGGATGGAGCTGAAACATATTCTTCTTAGCAAAGTATCTCAAGAATGGAAGAAAAAGTATCCAATGTACTCAGCCCTACCATGAAACTAATCTATTGCGTTCATATGAAGGCTGTAATCCAATTACAGTACAAGAATATTGGGAAAGGGGTAAGGGAGGGGAGAGAGGAAGATGGGTGGTGGGAGAGTAATTGGTGGGGCCACATCTACGGTGCATCTTAGAGGGTACAGGTGAAACTTACTAAATGTAGAATATAAGTGTCTTAAAACAATAACTAAGAAAATGCAATGAAGGCTCTGTTAACCAGTTTGATGAAACTATTTCAGATTGTATATGAAACCAGCACATTGTACCCCATGATTGCATTTATGTACTACAGCTACGATTTAATAATAATAAAAAAAAGATGGAGCCTTTACCTCTTTTATGTTTACATGGAGGGACCTGGAACATATCTCTGGAGTAAAGTATCTCAAGAATGGAGAAAAAAGTATCCAATGTATTCAGTACTTCTATGAAACCAACTCATATTTACTCACACTTCCTTATGAAAGATAGAACTCAACTATAGCCCAGGATGAAGGAGAGAAATGGAGTGGGAAGGGAGAGGAGAGGGGAGGTTTGATAGAGGGAGGGTAAAAGGCAGAACCACACCTATGGAATATATTGCAAGGGTACAAGTCAAATCTGTCAAGTGTAGAATATAAATGTCTTAACACAATAATCAAGTAAGTGAGGCAAAAACTATGTTCATTGGGTTGATGTAACCACAGCAGACTGTGTAGAAAAACAACATATTTTACCCCACGTATGCATAAATGTATTCATGATCTATGTGTATATGACTTAATAAAAGAGAAAATGTCATGATGACATGCACTATCTTCAGGGAAATTCCCAAGTGGGACCCCAAACCCATAAAACACTAGCATGTATATTTCCTTCCTATGGTAAACAAGAATACTGATGGATCATGGCTCCTGCCAAGGTGAGTGTGTTTCTCTGAGTGAGAAGCTACCCAGTCGCCTGGTGGGGGAGCATGGAACCTTGCCCGTCCTCAGTCTGGCCAGCAATCATACCCTACTCACTTATTTACCCTACCCTACTTATTTTTATCAGTAATCACTTACAGGAGATTGGTGTTTTCACAAAACTGGAATCAAGCTCAACTCATGTCTATCTTCCCTCCTTTTCTCACTTTACGGGATACCATAAATGTCTCTTTGGAAAAATAGCTAGAGATCTAATTTGTTTTTAATAGCTACGTAATATTCTGCAGGATAGACATAACAGATTGTATCATTATTTGCTATTGATGGACATTCAGGATGCTTCCAGTTTGTTCTATTTTTTTTTTGTATTAAATCAAAAACACATAGATCATGTATACATTAATGCATTTATCAAGTACAAATGTGCTGATTTCATATAGAATTAGGAACGCTTACATCACACTGGCTAATGTATACCTCATCTCGTTTACTTAATTATTGTGTTAAGACATTTACACTCTATACTAATAGATCCGACATGTACCCTTGCATTATGCCTCCCCACTCCCCTCCCATTCCCTTTTCACTCGCCTTCATCCTGAGCCATATTTGTGATATAATCTTCATATGAAAGTGTGAGTGATTGTAAATTGGTTTCATAATAATACTGAGTACATTGGATTTTTTTGTTTTCCACTGATATATACAGTGTAGTAATAAATTTTCTTGCATGTGCATTTTTTATAATTCTAGGTCAGACTCTTCCCCCTCCAACTATACATATGTAGCCCACTCACCATACTTCCCTCAATACCAGACGATATTGGTTTCTTGTTATTGTTTTTTGTTATTGTTAGTTGGTTGGTTGGCTAAAATTTTTGGACAAAACGTAAGGGATTAAAGATAAAAAATGGAATTCTGTTGGATTAAGATTCTTTAGCTAACTTCCACATAGCTATCATTTACAAATTTGTAGCTAGAATTTAACTTTTATAGTTCCCCATTCCTTCTGATTAACTGATTTATTTGCTGTCTTTTTCCGTCCTGGAATTTAGTTATTATTACAAAGCCATAATTTAATTCTTAAAATTTCCATTTTCAAAAATTTTGAGCAATTGAGTTCTCATTTCTATTTTTAGAAATTGAATCTGATATGGACCCTGCCCCAGATTAGTTTACAGTGTTATAGAAGGATTATGGAATATATACATAAGAACACTTTAAAAAATGTAAATACCACAAGGTAAACATAACCTCATGGGATTCAGAGGTAGATGAGATTCATTTTAGACAGGAAGATAGAAAGGCAACTTGAAAGATTTGACTTTGGAGTTAGGTGTTAAGACTCTGATCCAATTTGACATATGGAAATAGATGGAAGGAAAAGAATTAGAGGAGAAGGGAGCAATGATGTATCTTTCTGTGACAATGTGATTTATAATAAGAAATATATGTATATATTTGATCTTTATCCCTAGTTCCCTTATGTGTCTATAATCTCTTGAGCAATATGGGTGCTAGGAAACTCTTCTGTCCAAATATTTGGTCTTTGTCCTGGTTCCTGCCACAGAGCTCCAAATCCCTTGCAATCTCCTGGGTGATAGTGTCATATGTTCTATGGAGATGACTCTCAATAGGCCCCTGGTGGGAGCTTGGCACCAGGAAGACCAAGCCAGGAGACTTCCAGCCCCACTCCCATCTTCTGGGAAGGGGGAAGAGTTTAAGATTGAATTAATGACTGATAACACCTACGTGATGAAGCCTCCATAGCAATCTCTCAACCACAGTCCTTGGGGAGTTTCCGAGTTGCTGAATGTGTGAAGGGGGCTCACCCAGAGAGGGTATGGAACCTCCACACTGCTTCCCCACACCTGCCCTGCACATCTCTTCCAGCTGGCTATTCACTGGTATCCTTTACAATGTCTTGTATACTAAATGGGTAAACATTAAGTATAGCACTTACCTGAATTTTGCGAGCCACTCTGGAAAATCGTTGAATCAAGCAAGGGATTGTGGGAACCCCTAATTTATAGCCAATCAGTCAGTTCCTGAGGTCCAAACTTACAACTGGTATCTAAAATGAGGGCATTCTTTTATTTTTAATTTTGGATTAATATGAGGGTACAAATGCTTAGGTTTTCAAGTCTAAAGTAAAGTTCCAGTTGTAGTTGAGCCCTTCACCCAGGAGGTGTGCTGACCACCCTCACATTGTGCACATTAGGAGAGATCTCACCAATCACCCTCTGTCCTCACCCCCTCCTCCTCCCTCCTCTCCTCTCCCCCTTACTGGACGTGTGGGCATGTAGTTGTCTATATATTGGTTTCATACTAGTATTGAGTACATTGGATTATTTTTCATTTTTGAGATGCTTTACTAAGAAGAAGATTTGAAATGGGCATTTTTGTGGGACTGAGCCCTTAACTTGTGGGATCTGACACTAACTCCAAGTACATAGTTTCAGAATTAAATTGAATTAGAAGATGCCCAATTGGTGTCTGGGGAACCAATATATGGAGAAAAACCCACACATCTGGTCAAAGAAATATGTTGTGTTGAGTATATGTATACTAGGAGAAGAAAACAGTCCCTTTGCTTGGGGGTTATTTATTTATTTTTTCCTATCACACACTTCCTTTTTCAAATTCCTGGCCAGGAATAAAAAACAAGTAACCCAGAATCAAAAACATTCATTGATTATGGATGACTGCTGTTGAAATTCATGCAAAGTAGGACACACTCAATGAACGCATTACAAATGCCTGCATTATCAGAAAAAACCTTGAATAGCCAAGACATTACTTAGAAATAAAAACAGAGCAGGAGGAATCACGCTACCAGACCTGAGATTGTACTATAAATCGATAGTGAGCAAAACAGCATGGTACTGGCACAAAAACAGAGAGATAGATGTA
>CAUYON010015591.1:0-26654 GCA_963573935.1 Arctocebus calabarensis
TTGTTATTTTTTTTTTTGGTTTGTTCTGGGGGGGTGTGGGGTGTGAGTGTGGGGTGGGGGGGGTGGGGGGGTGGGTAAGAAAGGAAGGAAGGAAGGAAGGAATGGGAAGGAAGGAAGGGAGGAAGGAACGGGAAGGAAGGAAGGAAGGGAGGGAGGGAGGGAGGGAGGGAGGGAGAAAGGAAGGAAGGAAGGAAGGAAGGAAGGAAGGAATGGGAAGGAAGGAAGGAAGGGAGGGAGGGAGGGAGGAAGGAAGGAAGGAAGGAAGGAAGGGGAAGGAAGGGAGGGAGGGAGGGAGAAAGGAAGGAAGAAAGGAAGGAAGGAAGGAAGGAAGGAAGGAAAGAAAGAAAGAAAGAAAGAAAGAAAGAAAGAAAGAAAGAAAGAAAGAAAGAAAGAAAGAAAGAAAGAAAGAAAGAGAAAGAAAGAAAGAAGAAAAGCAGACATAATTTCATCAGGCTGCCTGGTACTCTTAGGCCGGTAACTATAGCTCAAAGGAGTAGGGTGCTGGCCTCATATACCGAAGGTGGCAAGTTCAAACCCAGCCTGGCCAAAAACTGCAAAAAAATAAAGTAAAATAGAATATGTCTCCATGCTAATACCTCACTTCAAGAAGATAAGTATTTCCATCTACTCTTTGGTTCAAAGTGGTTTTCATGTGCATGAAAAGATCAGGAGAAAGGCTTTGGGTTGCTCCTATAACCCTTAGGAAATCCTCCCTAACTCTGTGTTATGAGGCGTTAACAGTTCCAGTTAGGGAAATCATTAGAATTTATGTTTTCCTGACAGGTGATTGACACATAGCTCTCAAGAGTTGCACGACTGGGAGACAGAAATGAGATGGCGCAGAAAAGTAAACTTTCAATAATTAACTGCAGCAAAGTGCATTCTGCAGTAGCATCTTATTTTCCCGTACTGAGCAAGAAAACTCCGTATTCAGAGGTATCTCCAAGCTCAGCTAATGCCCATAATTACCCCCTTCCATCCACTGAATGAATCAAATGAGGATGGTTCTAATTATTATCTTGGCTTTTCACAATTTCTAAACCATGTGCTCCTCAGAACTTTAATATAATAAGGTGCTAATGAGCATTAAGCAAGAAGGTATTTTTTTTGTTTTTTTTGAGACAAAGTCTCAAGCTGTCACCCTGGATAGAGTGCTGTGGCATCACAGCTCACAGCAACCTCCACCTCTTGGGCTCAAGCGATTCTCTTGCCTCCGCCTCCCAAGTACCTGGGAATACAGGCACCCACCACAATGCCCAGCTATTTTCTGGTTGCAGCCGTCATTATTATTTGGCAGGCACAGGCTGGATTTGAACCCGCCAACTCAGGTGTATGTGGCTGTCGCCTTAGCTGCTTGAGCCATAGGCGCTGAACCGCAAGAAGTTTTTATAGTCAAATTCTTCTGAGAAAAACCTATTTGAACAGAATGAAAGAGATGTCTTTATCTTAAAACTGCTCAGAACAAGTGCAAAGTGAATCTCCAAAAGAGAGATCCAGAAATACATGTAGTTCATCGATTATATATTTCCAAAGAACAGTTCATTATTTTTCATGGCAGACACTACAAAGTATATTGGCAGGAAATCTATATAAATAACACCAATATATCAACTTAAAAATGCTTAAAAAAAAAATCTTTACTAGGCGGCCCCCGTAGCTCAATGGGTTGGGCTCCAGCCACATACACCGAGGGTGGTGGGTTCAAACCTGGCTTGGGACAGCTAAAAAAACAACAACAATGGCAACTGCAACAAAAAGAAAATAGCCAGGCATTGTGGCAGGTGCCTATAGTCCCAGCTACTTGGGAGGCTGAGGCAAGAAAATCGCCTGGGCCCAAGAGTTTGAGGTTGCTGTGAGCTGTGACACCATGGTACTCTATGCAGGGTGACAGCTTGAGAATCTATCTCAGAAAAAAAAAATCTTTACTAGAAATAATTGTACCAGTAAGTCCACCGCCATTTTCCCAATGAGTACCAATAGTCATTTATCATGGATATACAGTCAAGAAATGATGGCTGTATAGCTAGCTGTGTTAAAAATAATATTTAATAAATATAATTTACTTGAAATAAGATGTAATTTAATAAGTGTTTGTTGTTTAACTTCAATTGTGAATTCAGGCAAATCAGTCTCCAAATCAGATTTGTAATTACTAACCTTCTTATTGATGGAATTTAAATGACATGGGACAATTGGCTAGTTCAAAGAATGAAATAATTTTATTAACCAGCTCCTAGTTATCCCAGAAATTTTATGATTACTCTATAAAAGCAGAATTAACATCCATATAGGGACCATCTTCTTGAAAATTTTCATAAACATGCAAAACTATTATTGAATACTATCTTTACTCAGCAAAAATATTTTATCACAAGTTATTTGAGTTGCAATATTTTGTAGAGAACAATTAGTGAATACTGATGCTTTATACAGTGTCTTTAAATTATAGATTTTGTAAAGGATTATGCAAATAATTACCAAAATACATTTGGATAGTTAGTACCAAATGTGAAAAACTCAGACATATAATACATTATACTTTGTCCAAGAAAAAGCAAAATTATTACTCTAATTTATTCAGTATTATAGATATTTTAGTTTATAATGAGCTTTATTTGTGTCATTTTTTATTTTATTTTTTTCTCACCAATACTTTTTCTCTTCAAATACTAAATAGTCCATATTTTCTTTTGTAATGGAAAAAAATGTAAATATTCTATTTCCTTGTGTAAGTTATATCACCTCTGAATTTCAGATTCTTCCTTTTTAAAGACAATACCAAGACTGTTGCAAAAATTTTTATATAATAATTTTTAATATATATATATATATGTTTTTATTTATTTATTTATTTATCTTTCAGTTTTTGGCCAGGGCTGGGTTTGAACCTACCACCTCCAGCATACAGGGCCGGCGCCCTACTCCTTTGAGCCACAGGCACCGCCCCAAGGTATATATTTTTAAACATTGTACACTGAGCAAGCAAAAGGGATGAATATCAAGCATTATCATAATTTTTGATCACATTTAGATGGGATGTTATTCACCATCCACAGGAGATTTAAACCAATAGTACTTTACATCTATTCTGATCTGAGGATCTTAAATCCATGCAATATAAAACTATTTCTTTTATTCCCCAGAACAACAAAATTGTTTTATAAACTGGTTTTAAGGCTTCAGAAATTCTCACCACTTCTCATTATATTTGAAGTCCTAGACAGGACGATACATGAAAAAGAAATAAAAGGCATACAGGGTGGAAGTCCAGGGATTACCACCTACTCAGAGGCGAGATGAATGTGTAGAAAATCCTAAATCTACAAAGGCCAAAATTGCTAGAAATAAAAGGCAAATTAAGCAAATTCAAAATGCAAAGCCGGGATATGTAATCCAATATATCTCTCTAGCTGAGCCTTAAACATTTAAAAATGATTTTTTTAAAAAAATGAATACTATTTACAGTCACATCTAAAAACGTGAAATACCTGAAGATAAATTTAGTAAAGTATACGTAAGACTTTGCCTGTAAAACCATCCAACATTGCTAAGAGGAATTATAGAAGTGAAATAAATGAAGATAATCCAATTTCATGGGTTGGAAGACTAAATGATATTAAGATCTAAATTTTTCCCAAATGTATCTATAGACTCAAAGCCATTCCAGTTAAAATCTCAGCAAATAGTCCAGGTGCAGTGGCTCATAGCTATATTCCCAGCTCCCTGGGAGGTCAAGGCAGGAAGATTTCTCGAGCTAAGAAGTTCAAGACCAGAGTAAGCAAGAGGAAGACCCCAGCGCTACTAAAAATAGGAAAAGTAGCCAGGTCCTGAGGCAAAAGGATTGCTTGAACCCAGAACTGTGAGATTGTTGTGAGTTAGGCTGATGTCAGGACACTCTAGCTTGTGTGCTTCGCCAATAGAGTGAGACTTTGTCTCAAAAAAGCAAACAAAGCCCAAACAACTCCCCAATCTTCTCCCCCAACAAATAGACGTAGAATTTAATAAACAGATTCTAAAATGTTCTTGAAAATGCAAATGGCTTAGAAAAAATAGCTTCAAAGCTTAATGCGTATAAATCTTTTTTTAGAAAGACTTTTAAGAGGGTGTACTATTTGCATAATAATAAATTAGAAATCAATGCAGAGTCCAGAAATAACTCACACATATACCATTAGTCGATTTTCAAAAAAGATTCAAGATAATTCAAAGGGGAAGTGATAATCTTTTCATTAAAAGATAGTGAAATAATTAGATACATATATTTTCAAAAACTGTGCGCCTTGCCCCCTAACTTTTAAAATCATGCACAAAAAATTAATTCAAAATAAGACAGAGATGAGATATATTGTAGAAACTAAAACTGTAAAAATTTTAGAAGCCAGAAACTTTTTCCATCCTTGGGGTAGGCAATCGTTTCTTAGACAAGACACAAACCATCAAAGAAAAGTAAAAAGTTGACCTCATGAAGATGAAAACTTTTTTCCTTTTGAAAGACATTATGAATAAAATCAAAAGGCAACCTATGCATGGGGAGAAAGTGCTTAAATACATGAAACTGACAAAAGACTCGTATCTACAATACATAAAGAACTCCTACAAATGAGTAACAAGACGAGTCCTTTTATAATATCAGCAAAGTATTTGAACAAAGGAAAATATACAAATGGTGTCTTTGAGATGGTATTTAAAAATAAGGAAAACTTAAAAATACATACAAATAGTTAGCAAGCACATGGGGTGAATTCACTATCTTTTTTCACTGGGGAAATGCAAATTAGTGTTGAACTCAGAACTCCATTTACAGACCCATTAAAATCGCTAATGTGAAAATGCCTGGTAAGGATATGGAGGAACTGGAATTCTCTTACATTGCTGAAGGGAATGTAGAATGACACAATACGGGTGGGAAACAATTGGATATTTTTCTACAAAGTTAGAAAATGACTTCAAACACTCAATGACTTAACCCCCCAAATCGAGTCCCAGCTATTTGACCCAGAGTCATAGGAACGTGTATGTAAACAATACTTGCACCTTACATCTCCTTCCATAGTACCAGGCTCAAGCTGGAAACAACACAAATGCCCAACCTCACGTGAATGGGTAAGCAAATAGTACATTCCTATAACAGATTAATCTGAGTCATAAAAAGCAATGAGGCACTGCTACCCTGAGTAACAAGTGGGCATTTCAAAATCACTATAAGAAGGAGAGAAGTTAGAAATAAGAGACATAGCACGTGATTTCATTGATATGAAACTCTAGAATAGGTTAAATTATAGTAATGAAAAGCTAGGCTACGATTGCTTAGTTCTGGGATCAGGAACGCTGTTGACTGCCAAGGGCACGAGAAAGGGTGATGGAAATATTCTAAACCATGATTGTGGTGGTGACAATATGGGGATGAGCAATTCTCAAAACCATTGAACTAAATATTACACTCGGGGCACTGAATCGTCCACAAGTTATATCACAATTAAGTTGGTTAAAAGGAGGAGAAGAGGAAAAAGAAGAAAAAGGAGAAGCTGCCCATGCTGGGCTGAGCCCCACAACAGACAAAAGCTATTTTTTATAATATACTGAGAAGAATAAGTCTGTGCCTGTGTCCTAGGGCAAGATCCCCAAGGAGAAGGTCTGAGGAGTGTCCTGAGGGCCCCGACAGAGTCACAGATGTGCTTCTGCCCAGCATGGCCTGCAAGTGGCAGAACGTCCCCTGCCTGGAGGATGATGAAGGATTAGACGCAGCCTTAGGGCGGCTGCACAGACAATTATGTGACCCGGGATGGCGCAGAAACAGCAGATAAGTCCCTTGCTGAGAAGAGGACAATGAGGTCCCCGTGGCAGGAGTGAACAGTAACAGAGCCACAACCTGCCCGCCTAACAACGGGAAGCAGGTGTGACGCCCGTGATGCGAAAAGCTGCCGGCTGTTCAGAGGTTAACTGGGGTCCAGTCCAGTGCCAAGGCCTGCAGGACTAAAAGCTCTCCGACTTTCAACACGACTCCAGAAAAAGGGAGCGGGGACCCTAAATTGCCACTTCACACAGTGGAGGGGTGCAGATAATAGTTCCCGAGATGGGTTATAGAAAAACAATGGAATTGCATATTCTCACTCAAACTGTTTTATCTGAGATTTGTACCTCATGAATCCGTGATCGTCAAATGAATTTTTATTTGTTAGATAGATTTGTCCTTTTTCTTTAATGAGGAACTCAGCAGAAATCACCAATATTTCTTACCTTAGTCACCTGCTTACCTTGGTACACTCATTTAAAAAATACAATGAATTGTGCTAGGACCCTTAACATTTATTTTTATAAAAATAAGAAATCATCAATCCCCAAGGTGGGTACATTATAGGTTCAGACGATTAAGTTCTCAAATTCATCTTAGAAAAAGCATTATGTCAAATCTATTAAGTGTAGAGTATAAATGTCTTAAGACAATAATTAAGAAAGTGCGATGAAGGCTATGTTAGACAGTTTGTTGTAAGTATTTCAAATTGTATATAAAGCCAGCACATTGTACCCCATAAATTTATTTTAAAATTTTAATTTTTAAATAAATTAAAATGTATTGTACTTTAATAAAAAAATTAAAAAATAAACATTATGTATCTCACTGCTGAATGTTGCTATGGTCACACTCAAAGCATGTCTCATGGGAAGTCAGGCACCAGCACCGGTAGAGTTCATGAACTTGATTATCTGACCTAGTATGACAACACCAGATGGCCATTCCAGAAAACAAGTCCCAAAATTGCTCTGAAGGGTGAACTAGGTCCTGCATCGGGGCACAGCTTCCCAAGGGGTGTCTTCAAAGATGACCGTAGTGCTATTCAGCAATGAGGTAAGCAGCCCTTTTTCTAGGATGAGTTCTCCATCATCAATCAATGGATGAGGTCTCCATTGATTGTCTGACCTCAGATATTCCTCTCCCAAAAAGATGACAGAGCATGGGCACCTTGTGCCAGCACATTTAGAGACCTTGGTGTGACTCGGAAGGTTTCCTGCCACTCTCTCACAGCTAGGAGGGGCCATGGCCCCTCTGTTGCCTTTAAAGCCTCTTAACTAAGAACGAAAGCTGCATGTTGGGAAGGAAGTGGGGAGGGACATGAAGGAAAAGACGGTAAAAATAGAGGGGAGTTTGCAGGAAATTCTAGAAGAATCAGACCTGTGAGGTCTGCATTATCAGCCTCTGAAGGGAAAACCAAAAATCTGTGTTAATAGCATGTTTCCTACTTCACAAAAAGAAAAAAAAAGTCTTACAGGGAAAATGCAGAGAGTAGGTTAAAGTAACTTGCTCAAGATATTTCAAAAGTAAAATATCAAAGGCAGAAGATCCATTAAGTGGAAGCTGTTACCCACAGACCATGGGAACATCAGACAGGGGGCAGAATTGACTCTGGTGAATTTGATTAATTGTGCATAAAAGGTCATCCTCTTCTGCCCCCCCCCTCCATTTTAAGCTCTTTCTATTTAAAAAAAAAAAAAAAAACCTATAACAGCACCATTCCATCTGCATTTAAAGCCTATTTCTCTGCTCATGACAAGTCCTGGTTTCTTTTTCCTTATTCTGTAAAGTGTTGCCTAGTTAATAATGGGCAAACTCTTTTTTTGTCTTCTACTATATTTCTTCTTCTTCTTCTTCTTTTTTTTTTTTTTTTGCAGTTTTTTTGGCGAACCTGCCACCTCCAGTATATGGGGCTAGCGCCCTACTCCTTTGAGCCACAGGCACCACCTGTCTTCTGCTCTATTTCTATGGGTGTTATTTTGTACCAAGACCATAACTACACTGATTGGTAGGGAAACATTCCTTGAACTGAATACAAATATTTTACCTCACTTTTCTAATAATTGTAACACTATAATTGTAACATTGTAATTATAAACATGAAGATAATTATTCCTGAAGAAGACAGTAAAATTATCTTAATATCATGATATAAAATAGATGTCTTGCTTAGCAAAGACCAATAGAACACGTCTTTTGTGATTTTTAAGATTTACTTCTAAATTTGATATGCTTTAGTGATGTACAGAATTATAGATTTTTCTAAGGTACGTGATGAGTTAGACCAGAATAGCAGCATTTTCAAATTCTCTCACTTAATATTCTGAGACTCAGTTTGTTAGAGGAGTAGTTCTCAAGTAGGGGGTTTCGTAGGGTACAGGAGACAGGCATAGGGGTGTCCCTAGAAAGATGACGTGTTGGAATTGTTTTTAAGATTTCATTTATCAGAATTCTTTTTTTGTAGTTGAGCCCAAATACGAGAAATGTTGATAGGAAACTGCAGCTGGAATAGGGTGTTCATCGCAACAACTTGGATGGCAATGAAACAAATAGGGTGTTCATCGCAACTCAACTTGGATGGCAATGAGACGAATAGGGTGTTCATCGCAACTCAACTTGGATGGCAATGAGACAAATAGGGTGTTCATTGCCACTCAACTTGGATGACAATGAGATGAACAGGGTGTTCATAGCAACTCAACTTGGATGGCAATGAGATGAATATGGTGTTAATAGCAACTCAACGTGGATGGCAATGAGATGAATAGGGTGTTCATCACAACTCAACTTGGATGGCAATGAGACGAATACGGTGTTCATAGCAACTCAACGTGGATGGCAATGAGATGAATAGGGTGTTCATCACAACTCAACTTGGATGGCAATGAGAAGAGACGAAGAATTCTGGAATTCTGATTCACCTATAAGGAAAGGGTTTAGTCACTGAAAAGTCCCCCCCCAGGTAAGTTGAATATGTGTCCCCTATTCCCATCCTATCACCAGACAGAGAAGCACTCTGCTTACCCTCTAGGCAGGCTTCAGTGAGCAATGGGCAGGGTAAAGGAAAAGGAATGAGTATTTATTGAGCACTTTTTAAGTGCCAGGCACTGTATCAGCCACATTGCATGAGATAAGGCTCAGGCAGGTTCACAGCAATGATATCTCCTAAATCTCTAAGTTTAATTCTCTCAGGAGGATTTAGGGCACTTGAATGCAGTGATTCTAGCAATAAATGATCTAAGATATCCCAGAGACAGTGAATGATGGCGTTATTGGTTCCCAAGTGGTTTCATGTTTCAAAGTTTTATATAAGGCAGCAAGCACTCTGAATATGTCATATTCCATGATTGACAGCTCTAAGACAGTTGGTTTAGGAGATCCTTTGGAGCAGAAATGACACCATTTACTAATTTAAATCTGTGATCACTCAGAAGCATTGTATTAACTGTTGCAAGATTGAAAATCTGAGGGAACGTTCAAGTAGTCAAACTCTTAGAAATATACTTATAGTTTCCAAATATTAAAACAGTAGGTCAGAAGACAGTGACATCATATTATCTTTAAGGTCTGATTTCTGTCTCTTATGCTCCAAGTGAAAATAGTGGCTAATATCTTTTCATCTCCTAAGTGTCATTAAAATGTTCTAGTTTTTAAGGTGGATGAAAAGTATCGTAAATTAGTCACAGGTGCAGTGGGCCCTTAGTGAGGTAGTGGTGCCAACCTAACTCCTATGCAGTCAAAAATCTGTGCATAATTTTTGACTCCCCCCTAAACCTACCTAAAGGTCTTCAAATGCCTTCCCTTCACACTGAGCAGGCTCAGGAGGAAGAAGAAGAGGAGTTGGTCTCACTGTCTCATGGGGGGCAAAGGCAGAAGAAAATCTACATGCAAACAGAGCCTCACAATTCAAACCCTTGTCCTTCAAAAGTCAACTGTAGCCTCAAACATCAGAAGCTACAAACCTTCATGTCCCACAGACACACGTCGTGTTTGCCCAGCATTTTGTTTTTCAAAGTGTGAATGCATTTTTAAAATGTCATTTGTGGGTATTTGATTCTGTAGCTCTAAAGATAAGGATGAGATGTTTTCATATAACCACATTAATTTCATCATGTTTTTAAAAATCAACAATAATTCTTTGATGTCAAGTACCCAGCCAATGTTTCATTAAGTGTGATATAGTGACTTTGAACATCAGAATCTATACTGTCTACACCTTGTAGTTGGTTCATGTATCTTTTAAACTCGTTTCATCTATAAATGTCCCCTCCATTTCTTTTCTTTCTTTTTTTGTTTTCCTTCCCTAGCAATTATTTGTTGAAGAAACTGTGCTGTTGATCCTCTGGTTCCCAAAAGCCTGGGTTTTGCTGATTGCTTCCCTGGGGTGAACTTTTTAACGAGTTCCTGTGTTCCCTGCATCCTTGTAAATTGGGAGTTGGATCTAGAAGTTACATTGTGTTCACAATCAGTTACTCCCTTTTATAGGACCGTTTCATAGGCCCTGAGGTGTTCTTTCTTCAGCTCTCTTACTGTGCTGTTAGCAATCATTACTGCCCAATGTTTACACAGGCATTTTTTCAAATGAATATCACACAAATAGGATGTGTGACCTGCTTGGGGGAAAAAAAAAATCAAATAATCCACTAAAAATTAGCAAGCCCCAAGCAGCAGCTACCCACTTTGATGGGATATGCGTGCTCTGGACCCGGAGTTCCCATAATCCCACTCCCCCACGGCCTCCGGTTCCTCATTTATAGCCCCTGCCGCTCTCCCGTAAGGCTTGCAGCTGCACCATCTCAGGCACAACTTTCTGCTTAAAGAAAACAAAATACAGAGCTGAAGTTGTTTTTTTGGGTTTTTGTTTGTTTGTTTGTTTGCTTGCAGTTTTTGGTTGGGGCTGGGTTTGAACCTACCACCTATGGCATATGGTGCGGGCGCCCTACTCCTTTGAGCCACAGGCGTCGCCTGAGCTAAACTTGTTTTAATTAAAGCAACTAAACAAATAAAAACTTAAGCAGACAGGGAAGAAATATACTATTGGGGAAAATATTTGTATAGAAGGATGTTTTATAGAAGAAATATACTATTGGGGAAAATATTTGTATACAAGGATGTTTTTCAGAACGATGTATAGAAATAAAAAGAAATATTTATGAGAGACTAGTCAACCAGTTTATACATAGTTTTTTTTTTTTTTTTTTTTTGAGACAGAGCCTCAAGCTGTCACCTTGGAGAGAGTGCTGTAGCATCAGAACTCACAGCAACCTCCAATTCCTGGGCTCAAGCGAGTCTCCTGCCTCCGCCTCCCAAGTAGCTGGGACTACAGGCACCTGCCAAATGGCTGGCCATTTTTTTTGGGGGGGGGGTTCGCAGCCGTTATTGTTTGGCCGGCCTGGGCTGGATTCGAACCCGCCAGCTCAGGTGAACGTGGCTGGTGCCTTAGCCCATTGAGCCACAGGCACCGAGCCCAGTTTATACATAGTTAAAGAATTTATGGCTTGACTAGTTCCATTCCCTCATTTATATCCCCTGCAGATCTCCTGTAAGACAACATCTCAAGCACAATTTTCTGCTTAAAAGAAAACGACCTTCAGGGCGGCGCCTTTGGCTCAAAGGAGTAGGGCGCTGGCCCCATATGCCGGAGGTGGTGGATTCAAACCCAGCCCCAGCCAAAAACTGCAAAAAAAGAAAAAGAAAATGACCTTCAGCACTGAAGTTGTTTTAATTAAAGTAACTAAACAAAGAAAGACTTAAGTAGACAGAGAAAAAATATGGAAGAATGATAGGCCAAGGAGAATTTAGCAATCTCTCAAATATTTCCCTATGGAGGAATAAAATATCTTATCCACATCCAGCCTAATATCCTTGACAGGTTTAATTTACCTCAGTCTAGTAGTAAGAAGTATCATTTTCTAAACACAGTTTTAATCTGCTAAGATTTAAGTTATTTTAGTCTAAGTAGATTCCTTCTTTTTTTTTTTTTGTAGTTTTTGGCTGGGGCCAGGTTTGAACCTGCCAACTCCAAACATTTGGGGCCGGCGCCCTACTCCTTGAGCCACAGGCACCACCCTAAGTAGATTCCTTCTTTATCTTTTTTACTTTCATCCTTTGGTTATGATCCATTGGAATTTCAAAGCAAGTTCTCTCATCATTTGAGTCTACCTTATTTGTCTATCAATACAAAGAATTTTAATTTTTTTTAATTGAAAATAATTTTTTTTGGAGACAGTGTCACTCTGTCACTCTGGGTAGAGTGTTGGGGCGTCATAGCTCACCGCAACCTCAAACTCTTGGGCTCAAACTATCCTCTTGCCTCCTAGGTAGCTGGGACTAGGCACCTGCCACAATGCCCAGCTATTTTTAGGAAGAGGTCTTGCTCTGGCTTAGGCTGGTCTTGAACTCATGAGCTCAGGTAATCCACGTACCTCGGCCTTCCAGAGTGCTAGGATTATAGGTGTGAGCCACGGCACCCAGGCTTACAAAGAGTTTTTAAAATCATAGATGATATCCCAGAGAAGAAGGTAACCAAGAAATATTGAAGTAAATCCTAGTTAGAAAGTTCATGGAAACCCATTAAAAAGCAAGAGATTAATATTCTTCAATCTGGATAACCACAATGGTAAAACAGTAAAATCATTTTGAAATGGTAAAATCATTTTGCTCCTCAACTGTCTTATTCAATATTACCTTATTTTTTGTCTATTGAAAAAAAATCTTTATTGATGGTGGTTTGTTCATCACTAGAACTTAAGTCACAAAACAAGTGTGTTTCTAAGACTAGAGGAAATGCAGGTGAGACTCCAACCCTCATGTGCTTGTCATTGCAAGATTGATTTTTTGTTAATTTTATTCATTTATATTTTTTGAAAACACAGTCTCCATCTGTGGTCCAGGGTGGATGTGATCCAACATCCAGTCGTGTGATGTGATCAGACCTTACTACAACTTTGAACTCCAGGGCTGAACTTTGAACTTCAGTTTCCTGAGCAGCTAGGACTACAGGAACATGCCACCATGTCCAGTTAATTTTTTTTTTCCAGTTTTGGCGAGGCCAAGCTTGAACCTCGGTTCATGTACTTGAACCCAGTACATGAGACTGGCGTCCTATTCCTTGAGCCACAGTTGCCACCCTTATCCTAGCTTTTTATTCTCCAAGTCCTCTATGAATAATGCGAATCATTTT
Organism: Arctocebus calabarensis; assembly: GCA_963573935.1. Taxonomy (NCBI): domain Eukaryota; kingdom Metazoa; phylum Chordata; class Mammalia; order Primates; family Lorisidae; genus Arctocebus; species Arctocebus calabarensis. The sequence continues at coordinate 12,975 of CAUYON010015591.1, forward strand.
TCTAGCCTATACTATAGGCTACAAAATACTATTTCTTCACTTGAAGAGAACTTATATTTTGGCTGATACTGGTGATGCAGGACAGGGCGGCCCTACAACCGCAGCCTTGGCCCTAACAGTGCTGATGCTCTGGCGGATGCAGGAACCAGCTTGCGCGGACACCTGTGCGGAAGACACTGGCGCCTTGCTGTCTCCTTCCCGTGCTCGTCTGACTGGTCAATATCATGTCAGTTTCCAGGGCCTGGGTCTTCATTGGACAGCTGGCTGTAACTGAAGAAGATCCAGCCCTAAGAAGTTCTGGCAAAACAACTCCCTGGGATTATATAAACCCCTGAGCAGAGAGCTCAGGGCAGACCTCGGCTGGACCTCGGAGAGGGAACAGGAGAACTTGCCCCTCTCCCAGCAGACCTCGCTCGTAGACTTTGGAGAGGGAGCAGAAGAGTTTGTTCCCCTCCAGGGTTCTCTTTGCCTAGAGGTTTGGTTTTTTCCTCTTGTATTTCTTCTTTCTTGTAAATAAATCCAGACTTACCACCACTCTTGTGGTCCGTCGAAGGATCGAATGGCAGAGACCAAGAGTCTGAAATTCCTGGTGTTTCAGGTTCTTGGTCTCACCAACTCTGGAAGAATGAATCCATGACCCACAGTGGTAAACAGGGTTTATTCACAGAAAAAGCAATTACCACTTACAAAACACCAAAGCTCCTGGCAGGGGGAACAAGCTCTCCAGGTCTGCCTTTGGGCTCTCTGCTCAGGGGTTTATACAGTCACGGGTCGTCTAGCCAGAACTCAGTGTTGACTTTTAGGGCGGGTCTTCATCAGTTACAGCCAGTTGTCCAATCAGCTGCAAGGTGCCAGAACTCTCAGGCCCTGGAAACTCACAGGAGACAGCAAGGCCCCATCCGTGAAATTGACCCTCCAGAAGTGCCCCGGGAGGAGACAGCAAGGTGCCGTGTCTCCCCGGCAGGTGTCCTGCCCTTCCAGAAAGCTGGTTCCTCCAGCCACGCAGCATCAACACCGCCAGAGCTAAGGCGGCAGGGCCTGGTGCCGCCTGTCCTGCATCACCGCAATCAGCATTTTGGGGCAAGAACAACATTTTGAGGAAAGCAAAGAAATAACACTGAAGTGTTATTAAGTAACATCCTATGTAATATTCTAGAAACAGAAACCTCATTAGGAACAGACTAAACAACTCTACAAGCGGTCCCTGGAGAGGTTTGAGGAGGAATTATTTGTACCAAAAAGTAACTACAGGAGTTCAGCGTTCATTGGTCAGAAAGAGTGATGAACAGAACATACCCAGAAAAAGAAAGCCACAGGGGAAAAATAATAATAATAATACCTTTTGCCCTTGGACATGACAGCCAGGCTCATCAAGCATAGATTAATTAATTCATTCAATGAGTAGTTGGTCAAACACTTACTTTGTGATAAAGTATAGATAAAAAATCATGACACCTGTTTTTGAAGAGCAATCTGAGAAGAGTGGCAGACTCAAAAATTGGGTTACAATGGAGTGTGGCAATTGTTAATATAAACACGGATCTATGGTTCCTGGAACACAGATGAACGAGCATGCCATCTGACCTGAGGGAGTCAAGGAAATATTCACGAAGTACTAAGTTTTGAAATAACAAGAAGCACCCAGGGCAGGGAGGAGCAGAGAGACGACCCAGTGACGAATTTCAGAGCAATGAATGTACATAACACGTCGTTATCTAACACTGCGCAAAACGCAAGATTTTTAAATATGAAATCAGCTGGGTGGTTGCTGGCATTGATCAAGCGCCTTAGCCATGTTGAAGTTGCATCTCTAAAATCCTATTGATCCCTCATGCTTGTAATTTTAAAGTCTCTATGTGGCTGCTACAGCAACAGAAGCTGTGTGACCTGGAGGTAGGAAAAATAAATGAGTTTGTCAGCAACAGCTGTCTTCTTTTGTTATTAAAATAAAATCTTTCAGAGAAAAGACCAGTCAAGTGGTCCTTACAAACCAGAATGATGTTAATGACCACCAGGCCCAGCTGCAGCCAAGTCCAGGAGTGGAGATTTAAGCATGTGTTTGGCTTTCAGTGTTATTCTTTAAGGAGTAAAAGATGAGAGTATGAGTACCAGATAGGCACTCATTACAGGGTCCGCTGTAACAGGTGCAGAGAAAATAATGACAATCTAAAATTCTACAGCCAGTGAAAATGGCCTTCAAGAGTGGGGGAGAAAGAGGCAGAAGTGATATTTCACATGAGAATTTAGGATAGCCGTTATATATCAGAAGGAAACACAAGAAAAGCTTCAGAAAGGCAATAAAATGCAAATGGTAATATTACATATAAATGAAACATTTGAGAAATGTGAGTAAAACCGAACAAAGACACTTTGACTGTATAAAATGATACGAATAATAATAGCAACTAATGTGTTAACATTAAAAACATAGAAGCTAATGGGGCGGCGCCTGTGGCTCAGGGAGTAGGCACTGGTCCCATATACCAAGAGTGGTGGGTTCGATCCCAGCCCTCGCCAAAAGACTGCAACAACAACAAAAAATCTATAGAGAAGCTAAAATACTAGATAACAATACTAAACATGATTAGGTAAGATAATGGGAGGTAAAAACATTTGAAGTTTCTTATATCCTTCAGGTAGAAGAAAGCTATACTGATTAATATTGTATTAGCAGAATTTTCATGTCAAAAATTTCAGCATGGCAGTTAAACCAAAAACTTGCCTATTCCCGTTGGATCTTTCTCCTTCCTGCTTTGACCCTGCCTGGGTTAGAAACCGGTTAACAAGAAAAAGAGGGATGGAGGGATGGACCCAGGACGCGTGAAGACTGAGTGTTCACTACACTTCTTCTCCAGCAGAGGGCAGCCTGCCTCGGCTTTCTCTGATGAATAAGATATAAATTAATGTACCCAACTGGACATTCAGGACTTCTCTGTCAAGCTGTGGTGTATGGTTCCTAAACTCTGGGTGAATTAGAGTCATCTGAGTAGCTTAATAAAAGTACACACGCCAGGCCTTTTCCTATTTTTGCGCTGTTTTACTTTAAAGTAATTGCAGGACATTATCTTTCCTGACAATTATCAGGTAAGTCACAGATTGCCTGAATTTTCATCTAGTTTTCCTCAGTTTACCATTTTGGAGGTGGGGGCAGTTTTTATGGTTTTATTTAAAGACAAAGTGAGCCGAGTGTTCATTTCTTGGCTACACAGACTGGCACTGGCGGTGGCCAGCTGGAGGGCTCACTGGGCAGCAAGCACTTTGCTTTCCTGTTGTTCCAGAACCAATGTTGGGCATTAAAAATCGCCCTTGAAATCTTCTCCACACCCTGCTGTCAATGCCTCTGGGTTTTGTCTAGTTATGCTGGATTTTGAGTAACTGACGGGAGCCAATGAACTTCTTGGCTCTCTTTTTGACCATCTTGAGCTTCATGAAGGGTTGAATGGGGCCGTGATGCTGAGCAGAGATAGCTGCCACTTCCATAGGTGGCACCAGGAAAGAAAGCCCATCCCCTTTTTTATTTTTTGGAGTATGCAGTCTTTTTTAATTTTAATAAATAGATAATTTCATATTACATAGAGAGCAAGTCCTTCCACTTATTATTGATAAAATTTTAGAAATATTTTCTATAGACAGTTTAGGATCTGACTTGGAATGAATCCATTAGAACATGATTTCTACAGGTACAGAGTTCCCATCCACTTCTCCATTCTTATTAATTTTAAGAAATTTTAAAAATACAGAAAAATACAAAAAAATATGACAAGATATCCATAAACCACAATCCAGAATCAACTAGGATCTTTATATTTATTTGCAGTCTTTTTTAAAGAGAAATGAATATTTATATAAAAAGCTGAAGACCCCTTTAACCAATAGCCTCCCCCCTCCCACATTCATTCTCTTCCTTTCTCGACTCTACACAGCGGCCATTCGTTTTGAATAGGGAGTAAAAGACAAACATAAAGTTGTTTCTAATTCCATTTACTACACCCTGCTTTTTCAATGACCCATTACATACATATGGATTTTTTTGTTTGTTTGTTTTTTGTTTTTTCTGAGACAGAGTCTCACTGTGTCACCCTCCATAAAGTGCTATGATGTCATAGCTCACAGCAACCTCAAACACTTGTACTTAAGCGATTCTCTTGCCTCAGCCTCCCAAGCAGCTGGGACTACAGGTGCTACAATGCCAAGTTATTTTAAGAAGCAGGGGGTCTCACTCTGGCTCAGGCTAGTCTCGAACCTGTGAGCTCAGGCAATCCACCTGCCTTGGCCTCCCAGAGTGCTGGGATTATAGGTATGAGCCCCCATGCTTGGCCTCATTACATACATATGTTAAAAAGTCGAGGGCAAGCCCTGAAAAAAAAAAAAATAGAAGGTGAATGTAAAACTTTCACATCACTGCAGTAGAAAAAAAATGTCATTTTCTGGTGTCATTAAATTTTCCTGTAATTACAAAATACTAAAGTGGCTGATTCAATAAAAGTTACGGGCCTATTTCTGGTAAAGCACTCCGGAGAAATTAGCAGGGAGAAGAGAACTATAGTCTCTAATAATAGAAAGATAAAGAAGTCATAAGAAGATTAGACTGTTTTATAGGCAGTGGGCACCTGGCTTCTCTCTACAGGATTCCCAGGCCTATATGGGCTTTCTCCCTTAAAAATACACACTAATGAAGGGAGCAGAAGCACTGGTTCAAAAGGGCCTATCAGCGAGTCTCCATCCACAGTCATATCAAGCGTAAGGGAAGAAACCTTGACACCCAGCACAGAAACAAGCCTCCGAAACCAGGAGACAAGCTGTTGGTGCATGAACTCTTTTCCCTATACCCACTGCTGATGCAAGCTCTTTGCCATATGAATCCGATGGTGTTATTAATTTAGATAGCTTACGTGATTGTGTTAGGATAGATTGGAAGATTTATTTCCATTATTGGGCTCAAGGAAATAGCAAGCAAAACCTTATCCATGTGGGAATGCAAACTAATACATTCCTTTTGGAAGGATGTTTGGAGAACACTTAGGGATCTAAATATAGAGCTGCCATTCGATCCTATAATTCCTCTACTAGGTATATACCCAGAAGACCACAAATCACATTATAACAAAGACATTTGTAACAGAATATTTATTGCAGTCCAATTCCTAATTGCTAAGTCATGGAAGAAGCCCAAGTACCCATCGACCCACGAATGGATTAATAAATTGTGGTATGTGTATACTGTGGAATATGATACAGCCTTAAAGAAAGATGGAGACTTTACCTCTTTCATGTTTACATGGATGGAGCTGGAAAATATTCTTCTTAGCAAAGTATCTCAAGAATGGAAGAAAAAGTATCCAATGTAATCAGTTATACTATGAAACTAAGTTATAGCTTTCATATGAATTATGAAATAATTCAGATTATTCTTGGGCATGGGAAAGGGGAGAGGGAGAGGAGGGAGGGGGGAGGTTAGGGGAAGGGAGGGCAATTGGTGGGACCACACATATGGTGCATCTTACAAGGGCACATGTGAAATTTACTAAATATAGAATATAAATGTCTTAACACAATAACTAAGACAATTCTGTGAAGGCTATGTTAACCTGTTTGATGAAAATGTTTTGACTTGTATATAAACCCAGCACATTGTACCCCACAATTGCATTAATGTGCACAGCTATGATGTAATAAAAAATAAAAAAATAAAATAAATGGCAATAGAAAAGAAAAAACCTTTCCATGATTTCTCTCAAGAAAACTTCTACTGTCATGCCTGATTTTAAATTTCAGATAACCGAAAGACAACTTTCTTATATCTCCCACATCTTCTTCACACGGATTCTGCCTGTTCTTTGTCTATGAGATTTTAGGCGGACTATCCATGTTTCCTTTTCCAGGGGAGCCAGCCTCTTCAATTGTGTCTACACAACTCTAAACTTAGTTATGCCTCTGACTTCTGGAATTTTATTCATTCAACTGTGTCTTTGGCTCTGAAATTATGCCTTCATTCCTTGCATGAATTTCAGGTATATTTGGTTGATAGCTTGAATTTTGTTTGTTACGGATGGAAGATCTTTCTGGGTTTCCACACAATGTCACAGAGCGTGTGCGAGGCCTGGGTGTCTTCAGGGAAGAGAAAATTCAGAAGGGCGGACTCAGTACATATTCTTGGTGCCTTGATCTCTCTGCTCTCAGTCTTAGACTCTTGCCAGAGGCATAATTTCTGGACACAAAGCAAGGGTTCTAATGCATGGGTTGGAACCCTCCCACCAGGAGTCTCTCCTCTTCAGAAAGGAGTCATGCAAGGCAGAAACAGACAGGCTAGTTGGCACCAGGCAAGATATGTCCAGGGGTTGTCTGGAATCACCTTCTGGCCTTCCCTGGAGAACTTGCATTCATTGGCAGGTCAGTCTTCCCTGTTGGGGATGAGTGTACAGCTAGACAAAGTTCCTGCTCCTGTAAAAACACTTATTTACTTGAATTTGTTCTTCTTGCTCAAGGAAAAAAGACAGCCCAGGTCCTATCCTCCTCGTTGTCCAGGAAACCGTGCGTGAACATACAAGGTCATTTTCAGGTAACTCTTCCTAGGGCCCCTACTCTCTTACCTCTCTCCTCTAATACCTGACCAAAATATCAAAAGTCCAAATTAAGAAAGAGCTTTTATGATAGTCTAAGGAGATCTAACTTGACCTGAAACCAGCTAGGAGACACCCTGAAGGTGTTTCATTGACCTTATATTTGTTCACTTTGAAAAGCGAGAAGAAAATGGGTTATATGATAATTTTTTAAGCAAAATGTCCTTTATACACTTTATGAAGCATCATTCCCGCACACACCCACCTTGACAGCTGTGATATTCCCTGGTGGCAGTGAATAAAATGCCCTAATGAAAGTTCCAAACTTCTAGTCGGCAAGTTTGAGTCAGCAGTGAGACTTTCAAACTCGGCCTGCTTCACTCTGTGTTGGTAAACCTCATCTATTAGTGTAGGTATTTGAGACATCTACACCAAGACGTTACTTCAACGCTGGAAGCAACAACATTAAAAGTCCATAGAGATGAGGTCAAAAAAGAGAGAAGAATCGTCCTTTCAAGGCTATTCCTGAATAGGAACAAAACAATAATTACCACCCACGTTTAAGGGGATTGAAAGAGAAAAATATTCAAAGTTTCTATTTTGGTATAACAAAGGGAGAGAATAAAGCAAGAAAGATCTGTTGTATAATTTTGTCACATAAATATAATTTTCTTTCATGTTTCTATCTTTGCCATACCCTGAGGTACAGAATAGGCATAAAGCATCCATCTTTCTGGCGTTGTGTAAACAAACAGGCTTCTAATGCCCTTCCCACATGTGAGCTGGGAGAAACCAGTTTAATCCTGGGGTCTCAATATCAAAAAGAGGGCACCCCAAACTTTGATCCTCTCTGCTTCTGGGTCCAACCTACTGAGGAAAAATAATGGCATATTTTCTGAAGCGATTCAGAGATCTTATTAGATGATATTTGTGTGTGTGTTTAAAAAAACGGTTTTACTATTTACCCTCAAAAAGTGTTTTGTTGTAAAATTTCTGCACTAAATTGTTGACTGCTAGTCTGTACAGCTTGATTATTTATCTTTTGTGAAGCATTCAGAGTTTTATGGATTTAAGAAAAGCTATGAAAAAACTATATGTTCATGCAGATTCGCCCAGTGTGTAAATTACATCCTGGGAGGGAATTACGTGTGTCGCTCCGAGCATTAACTCCTGGCCACAGGGGTAACATTGAGGAAATTATTGCTGTCGTACAGGATAGCACCACAGGGGTCAAAAGACTTAGAATAGCTCCCCTATTTATAAAATTAACTCCCTAATGGTGATTTGTACAGACAGTGTTGCTAAGCTACATTTTATAGCGTTCTATTAGATAGTAAAGGCTTGCTAGTTTTTTCTTTCCTTTTTATTTACACAAAAGTTAAAGCTTTAGTGTCTAGTCCAAAATTCCTCAGACTGGATGTGGCGAAATATTAATTCCTCTAGTTGTTAATGGATATTATTTTTATGGAGACATCTGTTGGTTAAATAAGTTCAGTAAACACAGTGTTACAAAGAGTTAATCAATTCTTTTATTTTTTGCAGTTTTTGGCTGGGGGCTGAGTTTGAACCTGCCACCTCTGGTATTTGGAGCCCGCGCCCTACCCCTTTGAGCCATAGGCACCACCCTAATCAATCCTTTTCAATGAACAAACTTGCACTCTTTACAGACTGCAATGCAATGTGATTTTCCTCAAAGGAAATGTAGCATTTCTCCACTATCGATGGGGTTATTCCTTTTTTATTTAAATAAAATGCTTATTAACATTTCCGTTCACCGATGGAGAAACTAATGTAAATATGTTTAATGTCTTTACTAAATCCTTAAAGCAAGCATGGGAAACACAGTGATACACTCCTGATTCCTAAGCCCCTTAAGCAGGGGTCCTCAAACTATGGCCCACGGGCCACATGCGGCCCACCAAGGACATTTATCCAGCCCATGGGGTGTTTTGCCAATGCTGCCCGTCCTGCTTAGCAGTTGACTCATCTCTGGCTGCAGTGCACATGTGTGGAATGTGCACGCACTCTCCGACTCCCCTCCTTTTCTCTGTCTCTGGACTCTTCCTCTCAGTCTCCGGTGAGACTGAGACTCGTGATTGGATGAGTCAGGAGCTTGCCTGTGCAGAGCCTGCTGCTGCCTGAGGACCAAGGTAAGAACAAGTTAGGATTTTTTTTTCACATGCTTTATTTATATTTTTTTGCAGTTTTTGGCCGGGGCTGAGTTTGAACCTGCCACCTCTGGCATATGGGGCCAGTGCCCTACTCTTTTGAGCCACAGGCACAGCCTGGGTTTTTTTTTTTTTTTTCTGAAGTTAGAAGGTCTATTTTATTTATTTATTTATTTATTTATTTATTTATTTATTTGCAGTTTAGTAGGGCCATTTTTTTTTATGGTTAAGGGGAGCCTTTTTTCCCTGAAGTTAGGAAGTCTTTTATTTTTGCAGATAGGGGATGCCTTTTTGTTTGTTTGTTTTAAGTATTATATTTGTATTTGTTCCCATTTTTTTTGTTGTTTGTTTATTTTGTTTTGTTTGCAGTTTTTGGCCAGGGCTGGGTTTGAACCCACCCCCTCCAGTATATGGGGCCAGCGCCCTACTCCTTCTAGCCACAGGCGCCGCTCCCGTTTTAGTTTTTTACTTCAAAATAAGATATGTGCAGTGTGCATAGGAATTTGTTCATAGTTTTTTTTTAAACTTTAGTCTGGCCCTCAAATGGTCTGAGGGACAGTGAACTGGCCCTCTGTGTAAAAAGTTTGAGGACCCCTGCCCTTAAGATATATTGCCAACACCAATTTTAAATACTTCCCTTAAGTAATTTGTATTATTTTATAGTTATACATCTCACTAGAATAAATTTTAATTCCTATATAAAGGTCTAATAAGTCCAAGATCATACCTTGTAAGACTAAAAGACTAAAAGGCTCTAAGATTTGGGAGGCTAAAGCAGGTGGATATCCTGACCTCATGAGTTTGAGACCAGCCTGAGTCAGAGAGAGACCCCATCCTAAAAAGAACCAGGTGTTGTGGTGGGCACCTGTAGTCCCAGCTACTTGGGAGCCTGAGGCCAGAGTACTACTTAAGCCCAAGAGTTTGAGGTTGCTGTGAGCTGTCAGGCCACAGCACTCTACTAGGGGCAACCAAATGAGAGACTCTGTCTCAAGAAAAATAAAAGATAAAAAATAAATGAAAGACCGTAAGACTAAAAGACATGTTAGAACTTTTTCATGCACAAATTAAAATAGAATCCCAAGATCAGTAAATGATCTTTTTAATAGTACATCGTTTTTTGTTTTTTTTGTTTTGCAATTATCATTATTGTTTGGCTGGCGTAGGCCGGTTTCAAAACTGCTAAGTCTCAATGTATGGCTGGCGCCATAACCGCTATACTACGGGTACTGAGCCATATTTCATGTTTTGTATATAACATAAATAAAAAATAATGTAAAGCAAATATTTAAACCATACATAGAGGAACTTTGATGAACATATCAAATTAAAAAGTATAGTTGCAGCCAAGCATGGTGATACATGCCTGCATTCCCAGCTACTCAGGAGGCCAGGTTGGGAGTACTTGAGCCCAGGAGTTCAAGGCCAGCTTGGGCACCATAGTGAGACACTATTAAAAAAAATATCAGCTATTAAAAAAACTTATAAATTAAGCTATGGCCTTTCATCAGTAAATGTCCACTAAATTGTATTACTGACTACATTAGTGTTTATGCAATGCTTTCCTTACCCACTGTAACAGACACTGATGGGAAATAAAGTAGACTGAATACAGGTTCTTTTGGTTTCTAGGACCTTTTCTTTTATAAGGGAGATGACTCATGTATGTAAATGAGTTTATAAACCTTGAAACTAAAGTGTCACATAAAATTATATATATATATAAAACATGTTGCTTGATTCCAGAAGTGGTGTGACCTCAGTTCAATCATTGAAATAGTGTAGAAGTTGAACTTACGTAAGGCATTGCCATTGGTCGGACATGCAAAATGAAGAAATAGAGGCAGTGATTTGATTCTCAAGGTGCCTGGGTACTATGTGGAAATCACATGTAAATCATAGAAAAAGTAAGATATCAACTGAGACTGGGTTAAAAATGTCCAAATTAAAGTAACACATATAATGCATTTACAATTAAAAGAAATTAATTATTCTCACATGCAGTGATTGGAGAGTCTTTACAAATCAATGTAACATTAAAACTGACTTCAAGAAATTCAGTAGGCTATGGTAACTGAAGAACAGATAAGAAAGAAGACGTTGTAGATTGATAAATAGCATTTATTCCTTCAAGAAACAGTTCTGAGTCCCTACTATGGCCCTGTACTGTTTATTCATAAAAATACTAAAATATGTAAGACATTGTCCCTACCCTTAAGGAATTTATAGAATTTCAGAATAGACAGAATTACAAATAGAGGAAAGTTGTGAAATTCACATGGATTTTAGGGAGTATAAATAATTACACTGGAAAAGATTCAAATGAATCAGTACAGCTGTAGAAGACTAGAATAGTAATTTTTGTCAGCTCCACATTCTGAACATTCTAAAACGTTCAGAATATGTGCTCTGAGAAGCCATTGAAAATTTCTGAGTAGAAAATTCTGGAAATCTCCCTGTTCTTTCATTCACGTTTCAGGTTCAACAGTTGTATTTCAAGCAATTATTCTTTCCTAAACACTTCAGAGATAAGTAAAACATATCTTCTGTTATCAAAGAGCTTATTCTACTGGAGAGAATCCACCAGGCAAATACAGAAAAGCATCAAAGATTCCGAAGGGGGTATGAGATTACACTTGATCTCAGATCAGAAAAGATTACAAAGAGAAAGTAGAGGAGGAAAAAACCATCAGACTTCAAGTCAGACAAGAAAAGTATTCTATGCAGAATTTATTATGGAAATAACGGCGTAAGGAATGAAAGACCCAGAGTCCATGGAAGGGAAAAATAGGAGACAAGTACCCCCAAGGGAAATTGAATCATTGTAAAGGGCTTTGAATCGCAGTGTAACTTTATGTTTCACTGAGGACACGCCAGCCACTGAAGTCTCCTATGGATTTAAGAAGAATTAATGCAGCAAACTGAATGTTTGTGTCCCCCACCCAACTCATATGTTGATACTCCCCGATGTGTATTGGGAGGTGGTGTCTTTGGGATGGGATAAGATCAAGAGGTTGGCGCTCCCATGGATAGAGTTATTTCAAAGAGGCAAGAGTATTAGCTCTTTTTCCTCTGTGTGAAAGCAAAAGGAGAAATTGGGATTCTGAAACCCAAAAGAGACCTTTTACGAGAACCCCACCATTCTGTCACCCTGATCTCAGATTCCAGCCCCAAGAACAGTGAGAAATACATTTCTGTTATTCCTAACCCACTCCATCTATGCTATGCTGTTATTACGGCCCAAACTAATATAATTATTAATAATAACCTCCTAAAAAGTTTCTGTGAAGAATAATTCATCTAAATGTGAAAAGAGCTTAGAACACTGCTTAGTATTTCAGATATGCTATATAGTATCTTTAATTTTTAAAAATAATGAGTTGAGTAGCAAGATTGAAGCAGTCATAAAAAGTTTCCCAGCGACAACAAAAAGAAAGCCTTGCACCAGACTAACACTTTTTTTTTTTTTATTATTTTAGAAGTACAAGCTTGTGGGAGGTGGGCTAACCTTAGTTGCAGGGAAGCCCCGAGCCCCCTCTGCAATGGCTATTTATTAAGGTTATACACAATAGGTGTGGAGAGTTAAGGTAATTGACATAAACGGGTGTGGAGAGTTAAGGTAATCACATATGAGGGCTACATGAGTAAGGATTGCCACGTGCTCTCCTCACGTGTTCTTTCCCTACAACCCTTATGAAGAACTACTAAGCATCAATGTTTAACACATGCTTACTAGTGAGTGACCGACCTTATCTCCTTCCGGAACACTGAGTTACTTGGGGGACTGCCCCCAAGTCAAGAAAGCACCAGACTAATTCATAGCAAAATTCTACCAGACGTAAAAAGAACTGGTGAAATGATTATAGCAGTGCGTTTTATGTTACATGAATTTCACCTCAATAAAATAGACAAATGGGGGGAAAAAAAGAGCTGGTATGTATCCTATAGAAATTATTCCATGACATTTAGAAGGAGGGAATCCTCCCAAGGTCACTCTATCAAGCAAACATCACCTTGCTATCAAGTTCCAAAAAAAGGACATAAGGAAAAGGAAAGTACAGGCCAAAATCCTTTTTTTTAAATTAATCATTTTGTATTAAATCATAACTTTGTACATTGATGCATTTATGGGGTTCAGGGTACTGCTTTGATATCCAATGTGAAATGTTTACATTGAACTAAGTAACACATCCGTCACAATTACACTCATTTCTTTTTCTTTTTTGAATATTCAAATGCTAAAAATTTAATTGCTTTAACATCTAATATATAAGTGATTAAGAAAACATACAAACAAGTATACACATATAAAATAATAACAGAGATTCTCCCTAGATCAGTGTTACTATATGTGTCACATATCAATTTAGGTGCTTGAAATCAATCAAATTTAATTGGAAGTGTTGGTAGCACTTCTAGTAAGGAAAACTACTATTCTGTGAAACTTTTTATATAAATATGCATATCTTTCAAGAGTTGTAGTTTTAAAAAGAAGGTTTTTTTAAAACTGCTGTAGAGGCAGGGTTTTTGACTTTTGACTTTTCCTAAATATTCCAAGTTTTCTAATAAATGCTATATTATTTTTGATTGACCAGAAGAAAAACTCACTAATCATAATACTTAATTTTCAATAAATCTAAGTAGAAGAATCTTGTGTGTCTTCAAATACTGTACTGTATTAAAAAGGAAAAACCAACAAAACAGGACCACTAAAGATTGTATAGATCCTAAGACCTCAGCCAACTATAAAGAACACATGGGGTGTGTGTACGTATGAGATAAACAAAGCTTTGCCAGAATACTAAGATTGTGGGATTTTTTTTTTATTGAATCATAGCTGTGTACATTAGTTCAATCATGGGGTACAGTGTGGGGGCTTCACATGCAATCTGAGATATTTTATCAACCTGATTGACATACCATTCATGATATTTTCTCGTTTACTATATGAAAAC
>CAUYON010015593.1:0-15177 GCA_963573935.1 Arctocebus calabarensis
TGATCAAGGAAATGCCATGAAGGATATCTGTAACAGTATGATCAAAATATTTCTGAATGTATATGAATCGTGCCCTGTGATTGCACCAATGTACATAATTATGATTCAATAAAATTATTAAAAAAAAAAAAAAAGAAAAAAAAATGAGTGATAGGGAGAGAGAGGGAAATGATTAAATGCTGGTGGGAAAAAATCTGGGGAGAGAAAGAGGTTGGATATAAAAGAAGAGGGGTAGATTGATAGAATAGAATCCTTGAGAAAGTGGAAGCGTATGGAATTCTGTGTTAGACAGGAGGTGGGGTCCCCCTTCCTTAGTAATATGTAATAGAAAGCTGAGTTTCTATCTGATAAGTTCTACTTTCTCTGGCAAATAGAACTGCGAATTTGCTAAGAGTGAAGAGAAGATGACAGGAGAAAAATGTTGAGACAGTCACGGGGGAGAATAAAAAAAGTGGCTGACTATAGGCAATAAAAGTTTAGAATGGGGTTGATGACCTATATGAGGAAGGCGACTACAGTTTGCATGGCTGTGTGATCCTTCCAAGCAGAGTTCAGTAGTAGTACGCAAGAGCACCCCAGGCAGGCATCACTGGACAGAAGTGTGACCTTGGACAAGCCACTTATTCTTTCCCCCTACCCCCAAACCTACTGGTTCCTCATAGGTGAACTGCAGACATTAAGAATTGCCCCTCACCCCCCACTAGCATTGTTGTAATTACTAAATGGTTTCTACATACAAAGTGCCGAGAATAGTTAGCGCATAGTTTGCCCTTTACAAGTGTTAGCTATGATCTATGGCTGGGGCTTGGGCAGGCATGTGGGGTAGAACAATGGCTGAAAATTGTAGCTAGACCAAGGAGTTAAACTGGAGGAACAGGGAAGTGAAGTCATTGATTTTAGAAATTACTGGATTGTTTTGTATTTACTGGAATAAAATGTCCTGGGATGAGACCCTGTCCTCACATGGTAGTATGCTAGTTTTGTTGGCAGAGTTGGAATGTCATTGGAAAAATGAATAACTCTCTGAGCTCTGTTATGCCAGCTCCTCCCCTTATCCAGCTCTGAGGTACCCAGCACACAAAGAATTTACATAAAAGTGATATTGTTGAGAGAGTTTTCTTTTTGAGAACTTTAGCTGGAACAAGTTCCTGTGTTTGACACTTCATGTTCCAAAATTCCTATGAAATGGGAAAGTATTTTTAAAAAGAATAAAGATTTGAGACGCAATATTGAGGGGAGTCCCCTTCAGTGAAGGCGATTTTGTTTAAAAGACTACAAATTTGCCAACTGTTCGTGGTCTTTTCTTTGAGTTATGCAATGCAATTTAAACCAGAAAAATAATCAGTTTGGCCCAAGCTTGAGTTGCTGCAGAATAAACAACCTGATGAACCGAGCTTTAGCAGGAACTCTGCACCTCGTGGATGTGCTGAGACTCAGGGTGCTCATCCGAGTGTGTTGATGCCGAGAATACGTTCTGTATGGCCTTTCAGATCACAGATTGGGATACGTTCTGTATGGCCTTTCAGATCACGGATTGGGATACTGGCCCTTTATCATAACTGTAAAAGGACTTTAGATAACAACCTTTATTTCTAGGTAGGAAAATGACTGAGATTTTATATGTTAAGAATATTACTAAAGAGTTCATTGAGCTATCTGAAAGGGATAGATATAGGTTTGTGCACTGATAAGCAAGTAAAGTAAGTAGAGTTATATACTAGGAGCTGCCCTCCACCCCTGGAGTCCAGAAATCTTGCTCTTTATTCTTGTATATACAAGCAATTTTTCCTTGGATTTAGAGGAAACTAAGATGAGAGAGATTGAGGAGAATTTTACCACATGCATCTTAAAGATATCCCCAAGTCTGTTGCCTTCTTAGGAATTGCCTTTGGACAGATGTCAACTATTAAGGATGGCTTATTTACCCCAAACAAATTATTGATGACTTTCTATGTGCCAAAGATAGCAAAATAGTGAAGATCAGTGGTAAGACATTTCCAGCTCTGAACGGCTCAGTATTCTAGCAAACAGTGAGGCAAGTACAAAGTAGGATGTTATGGGAGAATGTAAAGGCACTTAATCAAACTAAGGAGGAGAAGGGCATCCAGGAGGTATGTAGACTGAGTGTTCTCTGTGAGATGAGTTGAGAGAGTTTGGTTTCGTTAGTGAAGAATGGGGATGGCAATGGTGGTCGCTGAAAGGTAGTCCAACCTCAGTTAGTGGCCTGGGCAAAGATTGGCTATGGTTCATTGGAGGGAGAAATGAGAATAATTCTATGTAGTGGAACCTTAAGGTCCCAGGAGGAGAATTAGGAACTGGAGCTGGAAGGGAAAGAGATACAGTGGCCAGTTCTGAAGACTTTGTGAATTGTGGTGGACAGAATGGACCTCACTGTTAAAACCTTGGGGAGACACTGAAGGGTTTTTGGCAATCATGTTTATGCTTTAGCCAGATGAGTCTTGCTTCTGTGTAAGGTGAGATTGGAAGATGTGCAGGCTGAAAGGAGCAAGGCTTGTAAGTGGAAAGCTTAAGGTCAGACTACTTTAAGGTTAGTAGTCTGACCTTAAGCTTTCTACTTAAGAGGTTGAGAGATCAGGGGAGATTTTGATTTTGAAGCATCAATCTAGAAATCTTTATACTTGAGGATATAGATGGTTGATTGAATCCATGAAAGTGGATTCTTAGGAAGATAGAGAATTAATAATATCAAGATGGCTATGCCCAAGGAACTAACATCAAAGTTATGAATAGAGGATTGAAACCCCGAGGAGGCAGCTGCTCGAGAGTGAGACCCTGACTCATAAAAAAATGGAAAAACCCAGCCCACAGCTGAGGCGAGAGCCTGTAATCCCAGTGGCTTCCGGAGGCTGAGGTAGCAGGATGCCCACAGCCCGAGTATGAGGCTGCAGTGGGCTATGACGCCACTGTACTCTGCTCAGGGCAGAGTGGGACTCTGTCTCAACAACAGCAGAAAAGCAAAGAAATAAATGGTTATAGGTTTCAGAGTAAGGTGATGTGAGAGAAGTCAGTGGGGAAGAGTATAAATGAATGGCTACAGGACTGAGATAAATTGATGTAATAGAAGTCAATGGTTAAGAAGTTTTTATAAGGAGTCAAATGCTGCTGTAATGTTGAATAAAACAAGGTTTGACAGTATCTGCTGACCTGACCATCAGTGGGTCCTGAATGGCCAGGCGAAAAGCAATTTCCTTGTCATTGTCGAGATAAAGTTGGGGCTATTTGCTTTAGAAGTGATGTATGGAAAAAGGATGTACTGACTACACATTCAAAAAGGCTTATTCTGAAAAGGAGGAGAGATACAGTGTTAAATACAAGGGGTTAATGGTCCAAATTCACAACTTCTGAAACCTTTCTCTCCTCTCCTCTCTTCTCTTCTCTTTCCTTTCTTCTCTCTTTCTCTCCCCCCTTCTCCCTTTCTCTTTCTTCCTCTCTCTCTCTCCTTCCTTCCTTCCTTCCTTCCTTCCTTCCTTCCTTCCTTCCTTCCTTCCTTTCTCCCTCCCTCCCTTCCTCCCTCTCTCTCTCTCTTTCCTTCCTTCTTCCTTCCTTTCTTCAGAAACATAGGTTTATCTTTACACTGGGAGGAAAGAGCCAGTAGTGAGGAAAAGATTGCAGGTTTGTGTAAGAGGAAGTTCTGGGTGTTCATGAGGAAAATGAGTTCTAGCGCTTGCTACTTCCAAGAAAGTATGATGCTCTCAGGAATAGTAGCTGATGCCTCAACAGAGACTTTGTTAGAAATGAGCAATACCAAGCCAGACTTCCTAAGCTGGAATATATTTTCCAATGGGATAAACATTCTCCTGAACTATGAAGATAAGGAAGGAACAGGTAAGTTTCTTAATGTGGTGACACAGGGAGTTCAGATGATGCCATCTCATTTTGCTGTGAAGGAATGAAGTGATCTACTGAGCATGATGGGAACAAGTGCATCTGGTCAGTGAGAGCCAATTTCAGGTCCTAACCTGAAGGGCTGCAGGTGGCACCAGCAGCTTGACTGAGAAACCCTGCCATTTATGTCATATGAAATGGATTGTTTGTGGGTATCTCCCAAGAGCAGGGATTGGAAGAGGCAGACGTGGAGATTGATATAGGTTTGGGATTTTGCTAGGTGAGTATGAAGTAATGAACCACAGGGTCTACAATGGAAAGGGAAGTCGATAAAAATTGATGGGAACTGAAAGATTGAAACAAATAAAGGTCAAAATCATTAGTAGAAATGCAAGGCAACAGTGGATGCTTGTCCAAAAAGAGTTATTATCTCTCTGTGAACAGTCTTTTTGTTTATGTGTTTTACAAACAAATAAAGCATTTTCCATTTCTTCCTTTCCCAATCACCTACTTAAGCCTGAGGCTGCTCCAGGCACTGAAAATGCCCACTAAGATAGCGTTGGCATTACTAAATCTACTACAGCTTTGCAGTCCTTAAAATAAAATAAGGGGGCTTATAAAATCCAATGGAGACTCTTAAAAAAGCAGAAAGATTTTCTTTACCATCTTGAACGTCCTTTATATTTTCTTTCTCACTATTTGCAAAATTTATACTTGAAGTACGTTACAAATGCTACACTGATTCTCCACTGAAAAATTATTATTTCTTTAAACCTCCGAACCTCAAAGCACTTTGTTCCTCCCTGAGGATGTTATTTATCTGTCTTCTTCTTTTAAGACATAGTTTAAGAATTTTATACCTTCTAAGACACTGTAAAATCTTGAAAAGAAGGGGCTGTTTTGCTAATTTTCACTGCAGTGCTGGGCAAAGAGGAGGTTTTGTAGCTGAGTCACAGGGTTCAGAAATGGAGTAGGAGGCATAGAAAGAGAAAATGCTCGAGAGAAGATTGGTGAGAGATTATGAAAGGCCTTTTGTACCAAGATCAGAAATTTGAATTTTAACCTCTGGGCAGTGGGGAGCCACGAAGAAGTTTGAAGTAGGAAAGAGACAGTGAAGGCTCACTCTGTTGAGAATGTGGAAAACCGAACAACTTGTGTAAAGGATCAGAAACAAGGATGTGAGTTTCAAAACTATTGTAATTGTCCAGGTGAGAGACAAGGTCTGAAATAAGATATAACAATAGGTAGGGACAGGATTTAACAACATTGGATGTAGGGAATGAGCCGTGGAAGACATTTGTAACTCCTTCTGAGTTGGGTGACAGGTAAAAACACTTACTGAGATGGACAGAGAAAGAAATAGGTTCAGGGAAGAAGAAAAGAATAGTGATGATATGTATGTGCGTGTGGGATCGGGAATGAGGAGTTCTATTTTAGACATTTTAAAATATTTTACTGACACAAGAGAATCGCCTAAACCCAGGAGCTGGAGGTTGCTGTGAGCCATGAAGCCATGGCTCTCTTCCAAGGGCGACAAAGTGAGACTCTGTCTCTTTAAAAAAAAAAAAAAAAAAAGGGCAGTGCCTGTGTCTCAGTGAGTAGGGCGCCAGCCCCACATACTAAGGGTGGCAGGTTCAATCCCAGCCCTGGCTGAACTGCAACAAAAAAAATAGCCGGGCGTTGTGGCAGGCGCCTGTAGTCCCAGTTACTTGGGAGGCTTGAGACAAGAGAATCGCCTAAGCCCAGGAGCTGGAGGTTGCTGTGAGCCGTGAAGCCATTGCACTCTACCAAGGGTGACAAAGTGAGACTCTGTCTCTTAAAAATAAATAAATAAATAAATAAAATATTTTATTTTAGGTAATAAGGATTGGTTGAATACATTAGAGAATAAAAAAAAAATGAACGTGAGACTGAACTTTAAGGAAGAGCCCATGTTGAAAGGGAAACACGTTATTAAAAACATTTACATTTACTTCTCCCTAAGAGAATTTATAAACCACTCCTATGGCCAAGTCTGTTGCATGGAGGCAAAACATCTGGTTGAAATTTCACTGACCTTTAAATACACCCAAGTTTTCATATGATGCGCACTTTCGTTCCAAATGACACAGCACAGCCCCAGGGATTGTGCTTTCTGGAGCATTTGAGCAATAAAGAGAATTTGTGCAGCACTTGCATTTCCCATGCAGGTTTTCAAGCCAACTTGCTTCTAAACCCTGAGTTAGGCACTTTTGAAATATTTGTATATCTAGGTTGGTGGCCTTCTTAGCATCAGAAACCATCAGTGTGATCCTGAAAGACGGTAGAAAGTAACATCTTTGATCCAGCTCAGTGTTTTCTCTGAGCCTTAGCAGAGGTGCCTAGGTGAGGGAATAAACGGGGCATCAGGGTGGTTATTTTGGGGTATCAAGAAGGGAGATCCAAAAATACAGCCTATAATTCTCCCAGATCTCATTCTTTCATAACAGAAATATATGACGAAGCCAACTTATTAATACAGCTTGCTTGCAGTAGCATGACTTAATTGCTTCTTTTTATCTGTGTTTCTTTGATGTTTTAGAGGAAGAAATAGTGTCCTAAATCTGTGCAGCTACTGTATTTGTGTCCTCTTTGATATACCCATCTGTGGTAGGCTGAAAATTGGCCTCCCAAAGATGTCCACATCCTTGTCCCTGGAACCTATGACTATATTATCTTACAGGATAAAGGAGAATTTGCAGACACGGTTAGGCTAAGAATTTTGAGCTGAGGAGATTATCATGGATTGTCCAGCAAGGGCAACTGTCATCACAAAAGCCATATAAAAAAAGGAGGAGGATCAGTGTCAGTGTACGGGATGTGAAAAAGGAAGTACGGGAATGGAGAGGAAGGGGACCCAACCCAGTAATGCTGGTGGCCTCTAGAAGCTGGAAAATGCAAGGAAACAAATTCTTTCCTGGAGCATCCAGCCCAAATGCAGCCGTCTGCCAGCTCCTTGATTTCAGACTTCTGACCTCCTAAACTGTACAGGAATGAATTTGTCTTCTTCCAAGTGACTACATATGTGGTGATTGTTACAGAAGCAGTAGGGATGTAGAATAACACCCCTTGAATCAACTTGCGGATCATGTTAAACCAGAAAGTATTGTCTAGATGTAAAATGGAATTTCTCAATGGATTAAAAAACGTTTCAAACTGTGTGTTGATTACTAATGCTATTAGTGTCCTTAGGAAGAATCTTTGAAGGGAGAAGAGGTTGGTCCAGCCTATGCATGGATTAGAATTGTTGCCTACCATAAGCAAGCTGTTATCATGGTAGCCACTTGACAAATTGTCTATGTTAACAGCTGGGCTGGGTTTGATGGAACCATTTGTGGTCTGCCCTTGGCTGCTTGATGTATACTAAAAAAATCAAAGATGTTTCCATATTCTCAGAATGGCACTTCAGTACAGTGGATTTGGTTGTGTTTCCTGCTTAGATTTGAATTTGTAGGCCGTGTTTTAGAGTATTTATATCCTGCAAGGAAAACATGGAAATTTATTTATGAATTGTAAGTCCTGGCTTGCACTGTTCACTTTCAGAAATCAAAAGTACATCATCTCTGCCAACATGCAGCTTTTCAAAAAAAAAAAAATGCCCACGCAAATCTTACAGAAATTGGCACAAGATGAGAAAAAGAAATTGTGCAAATGTTTTAAGCCTGTAAATCGCATGCCTTGTGTCGTCAAGCCTGGTGGAACACCCATAAGACAAGAGAGATATTGAGCAGCTCGGCTGAGAAAAACTAACAAGACCATGGAGAGGCACGAGTGACTGTTTGCTCTGCTGGTGGATGACTGGCAAAGAGCCTCAGAGAGGAAAGAATCTCTGAGTCATATGATTTTTGTAGATTTAATAAGAGCCTTAGAATTATATCAGCAATGCCTTCAAACTGAGAAGACATTTGAAGAAGGCAGATTCATATTAACTTGGGTGACTCAGTGTGAAATCTAAATCATGAAAGAAGCTGGAAGAAGAAATAAAAAACTCTCCTCTGTAAGGTTAGAGGCAAACCTTCTTGCATTCGTGGATTTACTCAGCAAGCTCTATTTGGTGCCTATTGTATACTACTCACCACGCATCTTCCAGACAAATGATTTGTTTCTGACTATTAGTATGGGAGAAGTCATGCTAAGCTGGGAACTGAACTATTTACAAGGCTATTTTCTGCCAAAACCTAGTTCTTTAGGGAATGTGTTTTCCTTATTTGATTCCCATGGACTCTCAAGTAAATTTCATTTATCTATGAACATGGAAGACACCAGAACACTTCAGTTATAGAATCCTGTCACTAGGGGGGAAATGGAGACCGAATTTTGCTAAGTTTTACTCTACAATGATCTCCAGTGAGTGTTCTTCAGTCTACTCCCCAGAGATTTTCAGGTTGATGCCAGCTTATATTGTAAAAAAAGGAACAAATACTAACTTAGCACTTAATTTTAAGGAGCACCTTAATTTTAAGGAGTACAGATACTGTGAACACACGTTAATAACCATAGACCATGTGGTGAAAAATGTCCAAAAATCTTCCACCCTTTCAGCCCTAGTGAGTTTTACCTTTCCTTCGCTGGACTGTACATAGATTTTTCTACAGCGTATTCTGTCCAGGCCGAATGCATCTCAACCTAGTTGCTACTCTGGTTGTCACCAGAGTTTAGTCACCCTTGTTTTAGTCTAAGATTGATTCAAAGATTTAAGAAAGGTATCAACTCAAGAGTTTGGGGAATGGAAGCCCAAGTCTTCTCTATGTTTTTCTAGAAATTCCTCAAGCTCCCAGTTCATTTCTGAAATGCCATGTAATGGCATTCAGTGGGAACTTTAGTCACTGATTTTTAAAAAAGCCACCAGCTTGAGCTGACTGTCTTTCCTTTAGGCCTTCTTTGGACTGTGCTCTGTATTTCCATTATAGAAGAAGGCATACAAGGTGCTTCTGGGCAGGTTGTTTTCCACCCTGGACTTTGAACACAGCAAAGGCCCTCAGCAAATGGCATGGAAAGGGTTCGGTAAACTATTATACCATTTATTTCAGCAGTACTTCTGAAAGTAAATTTCACCTCTAGTATTAAATTAGGGTATCATCTTTCTTGGCCTTCCCTCTGTGATGCTTGGCTTTGACACAGAATCACTTTAACATGCCAGCTCTACCAATAAGAACCTTTCTCATGCAACCACTTATGTGGCTTGTAACAGTCAGTGTTCTTGGTTTTTGCTAAAAATGATTTTTATAAAAACCGGAGCTTCAAGGATAGAAGAACGACATTCACTCCAAATACGCAAACACGATAATAGAAATCATATGACAAGGTTTCTGAATAATACGTATGTTTTCTGTTGTTAAAAATCTGATGTTTGCAATAATTGCTTGATCCGCCTGTGAATATTACACTTCATTTTTATGAAACTAACAATCATTGCAACGAGGACAATGGCTGCACAGAAGTGCAATATTGCTCCTGCTGTGGCCATTTTTGGAATAAAAATGTGCTTTTGCAAGCTCCCCACTAGAGCATTATTAAGAAGGCAAGGAAAACATTAGAATTCAGGAGAATCTAGGAGAAGCAAAGAGAGACAGCAAACAATATCTAGGGAGCATTTGGCTGAAAGAAAATGAACATGATGAACATATGGTAATCAACCAAAGTTTTGTGCATCTTGGCAGCCATGCCAAATGCCACAGGAATTCCTTAGGACTGCTTAGTAAACGTGCTTGACCCTAAGAAGAAATGGGAGGTTCAAAACTGTAGGAAACAGAAATCATTTAGGCTTAGCTCTCTAGATTGGTTGAGGGGCATTTAATTTCCTAGAGCTAAGATAGGGCTTTTTCCTCCCCTTGCTAATAATATTCATGCTGTGCCATGTGATTTCAAGTCAAATCTAAGTTTAGTGAGCAGGGTTGGAGAGGTAGGTGATAGGAGGGTGAATGCAGAAATGTGTTTTAGAAATGAAATACATTATTTCTGGTGAACATCCATAGTTTTTGGGCGTGTGTGTGTGTGTGCCAGATCCAGTGTGTAAAATTAGAATCAATTGATGCTGAATGATCAAATGGTTTCATAGTTTCTCCCCTCCCCTTTATGGTGTGAGAGTGAGAAAAATCAGACATTTCCTTAAATTGCATGATAAGGAACCATGGGCTGGGGTGGTTGGCTCTGTGGCAGATCCCTGGAACATCGTCATGGAGGATATTTGTGGAATTTTTTGATTTCCCTGATAGTCTCACAGAGAATTTCTTTTTTCATGAAACAATGTTTTGTTTTCTTTAAATACTTTTAAGACAAGGGTCCAGGATGGCCTCCTGGGCTCAGGCAACCCCCCTTCTGCCTGTTTGTGCAGAAGGCTTATGGAGGGGTGTCTGGCAGGTAATAGAGCAGAGGAAACCCAGGCCAGACCTGAGTGAAGCTCAGGAGGTCAGAATGGGAGGCTATTGGGAGGAAGGACTGATGAGTGCTTCCTTCTAAGTGGAAAAAAGTTGCTCTTACGATGCCTTTCTCAACCTGAAAAGCAGGAGAAGCAGCATGGCAGAGTGGTTTTGGGACCTGTGTTCAAATCTCAGTTTTTCTCCTTACTAGCTGCACACTTTTGACCAAGTTACTGAATTCCTCTTTTCTGTAGTTTTTTCATCTGCAAAATGGCATAATCACAGTACACACCTCCTAGGATTGTTATGGGACATAGAACAGTGCCTGACCCATAGCACAATATATAAGATTAATCCATTAAACTTTTACAATCTTTGCAGCACATTTTGAATAAACTCAGTAGAATCCCTCATTTTAGATAAAACAATCAACAAACAAAACTGAAACTCAGAGAGGTGAAGAGACTTGCCCAAGCTCAGTTCCAAAATCTATGCACCATTTACCACTATTAAATCACCTGCTTGGTTACCCAGTCTTGGCTGAAGACTCTTCATCCTGTAATAAGAGGAAGTCCCGCATCAGGGGAGGGTCCAGGGTACCAGTTCTTAGGCTGGACTGTCCTGGGAAAGACAACCAGGAGTAGAGGATGGGGAAGGTCCTGAAAGACCACCAGTCCTGAGGAGCATCCTAGTCATAGAGGGGCTGGAGAGATGGGGTTGTGTTGACCAGTTTGGCCAGTTGCTCCAACTTGCTACTTGCCAGTGGCCAACTCTTACATTTTAAGGCTTTATACACTAGATCCTATCACAGCATTTGGATCTAGCTAAAAAAAAAAAAAAAGAACAACAAAAAGAACCAGCTACTCTGAGGATACACTTCTACTAAACAGAGTGCTGTAATTTATACCTGCACAGAGATACACTCCAGGTCATTCACAATGCTGGGGATATGGCAAAGTTGTCCATGCCTGGAGTCACCCCCCTTTCCCCTCTTTGATATACACAGAACAAAGGACTTATGATCAGAAGTCCGAGATCTGACTTGGTTCTATGTCTTATCATGGGTGTGGTCTCTCTGAATCTCATTTTTAGACATGAATAACAATATTAATTCCTCATTTTTAGACAGGGACAGCAATGTGGTTCCTGCATCTTTGTTCTTCTGGGGTTGCAGGATAACCAAGTAAAATAACTAGTGTGAACCCTGCAGAGCACTACATATCCTTGTAATTTCCATAGTCACACAACTGGCAAATAATCACTCCTCTCCTGTGCATCAGCAAGACGGTAGATTTGTGCTTACTCAGTAAAAACAAGTGACAATGAAGCCATTTGGCAGAATGACCAAAAGCCAACAATTCTTAATGCCCTGTAGGGAACCACTTAGCACTTTACAATCAGCCAAACCAGTTTGGCTTTGAGAGGGTGTGCAGGACACTAGTCCCTTGTTTATCCAATTAAGCCCAGGGACCTTGTCAACCATCTAAATTTTCTTCTTACAGTTTTTTTGTTTTCCTTTTCCTTTTTTTTGGTCAGCGTATTCAGGTGGAGGATGACTCATCTGTACATTTTCTGGTAGCAAATGGAACATGGTTTGGTTTTCTGAAAGGTGCTCGGTAAGACGAACACTTTGCATTCACTCCTGTATGTGATGAGTATCTTCAAAAAGAAACCCTGTTCCTGAAATGTGAAGAGAATAACTTGATGATTTGGGTTTTTTTGTTTGTTTGCTTTTGTTTTTTAACTTGATGGTTTTGATTAGATTATCTTGACTTTAAAAGAATTGTGAACTAGAATTCTCTTTTGTCCTATAATTTTTATTCATTTGAATTACATCCATGTGAAATTGATAGTATTATACATGAGTTTTGTATGGCTAAACCAAACATATGTTTACCTTTAAACATATTTAAAGATAAATAGCGTCTAGGGAATTGGGAGGCCTCTAAAATGAATTAAATTTTGTGTAGGTTAAAAGTTCTGTTTCAGCACAAAGAGACTATCCCTATTCAATGCTTCAGGAACTCTGGGGGACAAGGGAGCGTATCAGAATGGGAACTATCTGTTAGTATTCTAACTTATTACAGAAGTCAGTGTTTTCTATTGACTGACCTAAGACATGTTGTCATTGGGTCGCTATTGCTACTGAGTATCTTTCAGAGAAACCTCTGCCAACAGAATGCTACCTTCTTTGGTGTACTAGGCATTTGACGGCAGGATTTAGAATTTTTCCATGAGAACCATCAAACCATCATAAACTTGCAAAGAAAAGGCATTAGTTTGATACAATGACACTTTAACACAGGGTGGGCTGGTAATAAATGTTGGCTGAATGAGTAAAACTCGCATCAGTACCTCATTTCTAAATTGTGCAGAAGTTACAATAATGGGAAGGTTTAAAAATATGTGCTGGATGAAAGTTCACACAAATTGTATAGCCATTAGCTGTAACCACTCCTGGGATAAATCCATCCCTGGAGTAGGAAAGGCAGAGAGAATGAAGGTTGAAGGATTGGGAAGGGCATAGGAGCAGCACATTAGTGGGATAATAAGGTGCGGGGAGCTTGTTTTGACTGGTGCCTGTAGCGATTTTCACTTGCCTCGGGCACCCCTGTCATTGCATGGTGGACACTAACTAAAATAGAAACTCTGTCGGCCTTGGCAGCTCTAACACCAACATTTGCATCTTGCATTAACTTCACATTTCTGAAAGATGTCGGGGTCGATCTGAGCCAGGCAGCAGCAGGAGAAGTTTTCAGTCACTTCAACTTTGCTCCCACCTCTGTGTTAGGACCATCAAAGTCTTGTCAGCAGCAATGATTGCTCACTGATGCGGTGAGTGTGGAAGACAGGAAGGCGATGGGCAATCCCGCTCCCTAGGCAGACGCAACAGCTGGTCTCAGGCACCTGAAAGGGACTGCAATCCTGGTAGGTTTGGGAGCTGTTCATGTAATCTTCCGAGCTGCCTGGAAGCTTGGTGGGTATAAATGATCAGATGCAAATAGTCCCCAGTGGTCGCAGCTTGTTTTCCTAAAATTTTACTGCACTGCACATAAGGACAAGCCGAAGGAACTCTGTTAATAATCTAGTGGTGAGAACCTCCTAAAATGAGAGGAAGCCATTACAGCCAGACAGATTGTCACCAACATTACTTCCACTCCGGGAGCCAGTACTGTCCCATAATGAATGACCTTTTCCACCTGAACAAAAATAAACAACCACAGCAGCTCTTCAGCAACCAAATGTCCCTTCTGGTGGCTGTTTATCATTATTCTGAATTACATTCAACACTTTTGCCTGGGAGGAAGGAGGGGAAGAATAAACAATCCTTAGTTTTCCTCAGAATTCTAATGCTATCTAAAATTTATCTAGAATATGTCCATTTCAGTCATTCCAATTAAAATTTCCATGTTATTAGTGTAAGTACATTACCTGCTTCTTACCAAATAAATGGTAAACAGTGCTATTATTAGCCCTTTCTCTCCGTGCCAGACACAGAACTGAGCATGGTACAAGCTAATTGTTCAATTACAGTTGGGGAGATAGGGAAACCATGGTTCAGTGGGGTGGAGTGATCACCCAGGGCCCTGGCCACCATGCAGCAGAGGAGGAAAGCAGAATGAAGCTTTCCCCAGCTCAAACTCCAGGTTGTCACCACTATGCATGCTGCTATTTTTATCCACTACCCAGACAATTTGTTTTCCAAGTTCATCTTCCATTACAAGTTTCAAGTTCATTCAATCATTTCTTAGACAAATGTTGAGTTGCTATTCTACACCAGGAAGGATGCTAATCAATGAATCAAGACAGATGAGGTAGCGAGGCAGTTATAATGAGGATGGGATTAGGAGCCCTCACATCAGCAGCAGGACATGTGCTCAGGTGGCTCAGCCTGATGTGGAAGTAGCTGCATGCCACTCAGAGAAATGTCACAAAGGGGCTGTTTTACTTTTTGTTTTCCTGTTTGGGTGGTACTGACACTAAAAGATAAAATGAAGAAATCAAAAGGGACAGAGAATAAACCACACAAAGACCCTGGCAGGGGATAGCAGAATAGAGGATATAGTTTTTATTTTTATTTTTTTGCAGATTTTGGCTGGGGCCAGGTTTGAACCCACCACTTCCAGCATATGCGGCCAGTGTCCTACTCCTTTGAGCCACAGGCGCTGCCCCTGTGGAAAACTATAGAGGATATAATTTTCACGATACTATTCCAGCCCAGATAACCATCTCATACACCATCCCACCATTCCATGCCAGAGTATTTCTAGAATTAGCATAAACAAAACACTCTGTACTTTACTAGCTGAAGAACTAACCCTTTCTGGTCTTATCCTTTCCAAGCATGTGGTATTATCATCTGACCAGGATGTGTCAAGAAAAAAAGTTCACATGGGATGGGAGACGAAAAGCTAAATTTAGAGACATTAAGTGGATAAAAGTAAGTGAAATAAATGGAACAATCCATTGACTTCTTTGTATGTGTTGTATAAAGGAAATTGGTCTGATTTGTTACTGGTGAAGAAAGAACTTTTTGACATTCTTAAGGGCACACATATTACCACAAAACTTGTCTCTCTTGTCTTGCTTTTCAATGTGGTGTTTACAAGAGTGAGGTGGTTTAGAAGGAAAGCTGTCTGTTACTTATTACATGTTTCTCAGGGAGGGAGCAAATTAATTTCTCTGGGATTCCTCTCATTCAGATGAGGCCTGCATTCTTCTCATGTAAATCCTGGGGAGAATGTCCTCTTCATTAGCATTGAAAAGTCTGGAACTCTGGAAACAAATGCTTTCTATCCAGGTACAGAAGGCGTTTGTTAGATATGAGTTAACGACATCAACTCTTTGATATAAGCCCACCACATGTAAGGACAAATCATCTCTTAATGGAAAAATTCATGTTTTATTTTCAGGTAGTATTGCATAGTAGTTCATAGCAAGGGCCTGGAAATGA
>CAUYON010015594.1:0-20049 GCA_963573935.1 Arctocebus calabarensis
CCTGCAGTCCCAGCTACTTGGAAGGCGGAGGCAAGAGACTCGCTTGAGCCCAGGAATTGGAGGTTGCTGTGAGCTGTGATGTCACAGCACTCTATCCAGGGTGACAGCTTGAGGCTCTGTCTCAAAAAAAAAAAAAAAAAATCATATTGCTTTGACAGTAGAAATATTAAAATAATAAGAGATTAATGTAATGTCCCCAAATTAATTACTGAGTTTCAGATTGCTAGGTTAATCTGCTTTTTGATTATTTAGAAATTATTTATCCAAGTGGTCGATTATACATAGCTTATGAAAGTAATAATTCAAAGCATTCTTTAGAGGGGGGTAAAGAGGGAAAGGTAGAATTTTTTTTTTTTAATCTCTTAGCTCTTAGATTGAGGAGGAGGTTGAAATTGATGGAGAAAAAAGCTGTGTATGGTAGTTGATCATTTATTTCATATTAACATCACAATACATGTAGCGAATACAAGTTTATGTAGCAGGCTGACTGGCAAATATTTACGTGCTTCAGGGACTTTAGGAAAGGGACAAGCATGCTAGGAACCATGACTAGTAAATATTTGCTTTCAGACTATGAGAAAAATAGACTTATATCTCACTATGATTTAACTATTTTCAAGTACATGCAGAATGAAATAATCCCACTGAATATTTTCCCTGAAACATGCCTGGTTTTATTTTTTCAAAGGTGCCAGTATAGGGAATAGATAACTGAATTGAAGAAATATGTAATTTCATGGAGCTTTAGTTACCACATAACATAACATTTTCTGTTTTTAAAGAGACTATCAGTTTTAAAGTAAAAACTGTGATTCTTTATAGCAATGATTTTCAACTGGTGTGCTGCAAAAATTTTTAAAGATCGTTAATTAAATTATTTTCAAAAGAAGTTCAATGTGCAGTATGTTTTCTTTTCTTTTTTTTTTTTTTTTGAGACAGAGTCTTACTGTGTTGCCCTCTGCTGTGGCGTCACAGCTCATACAACCTCAAACTCTTGGGCTTAAGTGATTCTCATGATTCTCTTGTCTCAGCCTCCCAAGTAGCAGTAGCCACAGGCGCCCACCACAAAACCTGGCTAGTTTTTGTTGTTGTAGTTGTCACTGTTGGTTGGCAGGCTGGGGCTGAATTCGAACTTGCCAGCTCTGATGTATGTGGCTGGTGCTCTCACCACTGAGCTATAGGCGCCAAGCCAGTATGTTCTTTTTCTTTACTCTTTTTTCTTTTGGGGGTGGGGAGATCAGCATAATTTAAGTGTGCTGTGGAAGTTTTAACTATAGGTTCAAGTGCTCTGTGTGATTAAAAAAAGGTTGAAAAACACTGCCTTAAAGTTTAGCATTTAATTCTATTTAAAAACGTTTGCAATTAGCAAATACATTTTGGGGAGAGAAGTGTCATCAGATAAAGTGTTCCTATGAGTAACAACACCCATAAAATAATCAAAGCAGTATATTTGTTCATCATAGGTGGCAATAGTCTTTTTCAAGATTAGATATCTAGTGTTGATTTTCTTAATGGATTTAACATTTTCAATCTCCAAAGCACTGTCAAAAAAGCAACCACAATACCACATGACTCATCTGTGCATCAATTACATGCCATCACTTTGTAAATTCTCCAGCATACAAAGTTCCTTCTCATTTTGGACTATAGTTGGGAAACATTATGTATTAGGATTTATATTTTGTTCTAAGGTTGTGAGTTTTGAACTTTGGCTGTACAAGGAACAAAGCAAAATTCCTCACATAACAAACAATACTAACAAAACAGCAGACCTTTCCAACCAATTATATCAGTCTCTGAGGTGGGCCCCAGGCAAATGAGTTTTAAAAATTCTTCAAAATGGGCTTGGCACCCATAGCTTAGTGGTTATGGTGCTGGCCACATACACGGAGGCTGGTGGGGTTCTAACCCCTCCCGGGGCCTGACAAACAATGACAAGTACAAAAAAAAAATAGCTTTGGGTGGAGGGAGGGTAATTGGTGGGGCCACACCTACGGTGTATCTTAGAAGGGTACAGATGAAACTTACTAAATGCAGAATATAAATGTCTTCATATAATAACTAAGAAAATGCCATGAAGGCTATGTTAAACAGTTGGGTGAAAATATTTCAGATTGTATATGAAACCAGCACATTATACCCCTTGATTGCACTAATGTACATAGCTATGATTTAATAAAAAAAAAAAAAATAACTGGGCATTGTGGCAGGCGCTTGTAGTCCTAGCTACTTGGGAGGCTGAGGTAAGAGAGTCACTTAAGCCTAAGAGTTTGAGGTTGCTGTGAGCTATGATAGTACAGCACTCTACCAAGGGTAACATAGTAAGAGTCTGTCCCTTATGCTCCCCCCCCCAATTGTTCAAAATGATTATCTTTGGGTTGAGATTCACTGGACCATGAGGTTTTTTTTTTTTTCTTTCTTCCTTTCTTTTTTTTGGAGATGGGGTCTCACTTGGTCACCTTTGTTAGAGTGCTGTGGCGTCTTAGCTCACAGCAACCTCAAACTCTGGGGTTCGAGTGATCCTCTTGCCTCAGTCTCCCAAGTAGCTGGGACTACAGACGCCCACCACAACACCCGGCTTATCAGGCTGGTCTTGAACTCGTGAGCTTAGGCAATCCACCAGCCTTGGCCTCCCAAATGCTGGGATTACAGGCGGGAGCCACTGTGCCTGGCCTTGGTCCATGGGGTTTTTATGTACCATTTACTAAAGATTCCACTGTTAATCATGAGATCTGTGCTTATCTTTGGAATAGCTTCAACAAATATTTTGCAGTAAATTAACTGCAGCTGTTCTAATTCTAAGACTTTAAAGAGTTCTCTGTTTTCTGATTTCAAATTCTCTAGTTTATCCTGAATATATTTCCATCAGGCTTTTGCTTTCCACAATACCAAAACTGCTCTCTTGTCAAGAGGGTGTGGTCACTTATACATAATTAAATCCAATAGTCAAATCTCAGTCCTCAATTTACTTATTAGCAGTTTTTTTTTTCAAGAATTAACATTTTATTTATTTATTTTTATTTTATTTTATTTTTTTTTGTAGAGACAGAGTCTCACTTTATTGCCCTGGGTAGAGTGCCGTGGCGTCACACAGCTCACAGCAACCTCCAGCTCTTGGGCTTAAGCAATTCTCTTGCCTCAGCCTCCCTAGTAGCTGGGACTACAGGCGCCCGCCACAGCGCCCGGCTATTTTTTTTTGTTTTGCATTTTGGCCGAGGCCGGGCTTGAACCCGCCACCTTCGGTATATGGGGCCAGCGCCCTACTCGCTGAGCCACAGGAGTTCTTGATTGGTAGTATAGTACTCATAAATTTAGTGACCTAAATAAATATTTATTATCTCATAGTGCATCTGTGGCTCAGGAATTCAGGAGTGACTGCATTGGGGAGCACAGCTTCAGATCTCCTATGTGGTTGCAATTCAAGATGTCAGCCAGAACTGTAGTCATTTTAAGCTCCCAATTCTAAGGCAATTAGATGGCTGACAAGTTGGTGCAACACATTTATGACACTTAAAGGAAGAAAATGTGAATCAAGGACTTTATGACCTGTCAAGTTGACCTTCAAGCATAAAGGTTTATGAACTTATAAGAATGGAGTTTAAAATAGGTAGAAATTTGCAAAAATGAAATCAGAACAAAAGTCTTATCCAAACCTAGTACACTTAATTAATATGCTGTAATAAGAAAAGTTAAAGCTAAAATTGTTTAAATATATGGAAGTAATTTATATTTTTATCATGGGCTCATAATCAGGCTACTCTCTGTCCTTGGCTCTAATTCTGAACTACAACAGTCAACCCAGACACCATGTTGCAATTACAAATGCACAAATGATTTAAAAATGATCCCCTCAGAGGGTTGGCATGTTGTTGGCTCAGCCAAAACCCACATACATAACTATAGAACCGCTTCATGCTCCTCTCATCCTTCGTTGGGTCAGTAGCATTGTCTTGACTCATTAATCTAACAACTGTTTATAGCCAATTATTCTGATAAAGTTGAGATTGGAAAATATAAGGTCATTTTACTCAGAAAAGTTCACAAATAGCAGATTAAATTATGCAACAACAACACAAAATAATAAATAAATAATTATTATTTGTCAGTAATGAGTTGGCATAGTGGGGAATTACAGAAGAAACAAAAATATCCACCATACAAATTACATTATTTCTAAATATGTTGTGAATTTTCTGTCAGTTTATGTGTGTCTTATCCTTGCCTTCTTGTGCCTGCTTTGCAGTCGATAGTGTAAAGTAAATTTTGATTGGAAACTGTGGAGGGAAAAAGGAAAGACTTTTAGCCTTTAAAGTCATTGTGCAAAAAACAATTGCATTTCTGTAAGCCAGCAATAAACAGAAAATGTAATTTAAGAAAAGTCAGCATTGATATTATCATCAAAGGTTGTAAGAAATCTAAGATTACATCTACTAAAATTTGTAAGACTTTCCTGAGTAAATTAATTAAAGAAACTATTTTAAAATCTTGAGAAAAATGTATATGAAAGGAGAATTATCCTAAACTTATATATCGGAAGATGCAGTCTTGTGATGATATCAATTCTCCCCAAATTTTATCTTTAGATGTGCATAAATTTTACTCAGCTTTCCAATGAAATTTTTCATAGAACAAAATAGTCTTAAATTGTATATATGAGAATAAAGAGCTACGGATAACCAAGACTCTTAAAATGGAAACAGTAGTCACACTGGGTAGAGGTGTAATTGCCCTCCTGTTTATAATAGTTTAAAATTGTAATTTTCCACAAAATTAAAGAAAATAATTAGTGAAGTAAGTGGAAAGCTCATAAATAGTGATGTCAATGAGAATGTCATATAGCATAGTTACATATCAGAGGGCAAATAATGGACAATTATTAATATCTGTAAGATGCGACTTGGTGCCTGTGGCTCAACGGGCTAAGGCGCCAGCCACGTACACCTGAGCTGGCGGGTTCGAATACAGCCCGGGCCCACCAAACAACAATGATGGCTGCAACCAAAAAATGGCCAGGCGTTGTGGCGGGCACTTGTAGTCCCAGGTACTTGGGAGGGAGAGACAAGAGACTCGCTTGAGCTCAGGAATTGGAGGTTGCTGTGAGCTGTGATGTCACAGCACTCTATCCAGGGTGACAGCTTGAGGCTCTGTCTCAAAAAAAAAAAAATCTGTAAGATGCTAAAACTACTAGAATCTGAAAGGCAACAAAAAAAGAAGGGAAAAGAAACAAAGTTAGGAAGAGAGGAAAGGAGGGACAAAGAGGGAATGAAGGAAGGGAGAGAGAAAAGAAAGGAGAAAGGGAGGTAGGGAAGGAGGAAGGGGTGAAGAGGAAAAGAAGGTAGGGATGGAAAATAAAATTGATAACTAGGATAGCTAGAATAACCAGATAACTAGGATAACTGATAATTAGATTGATAATTGATACCTTAAAAAATTATCTACCTCTAATGAATTTATGGTTTGAAGGTGATTTTAAAACCTTTAAACTTTTTGTTAGTAAATAAAATATTTCTCTGATTTTGACATTGTGAAGGAAGTGATAACCATAGAAAAAATATTTCAATTAGATCATATTAAAATTAAGAATTTTTATCTTCTACTATTTAAATTAAAAGGCATCTTTAAAATAAAAAAATGAAAATACCTGGAATACATACAACTCTATCAATGTTTATTAATTATATTATATAGACTCTTTCTACCAGTTAGAAAAGAGAATCTGTATTTTTTTTAATTATTATTTCAAATTAATATGAGAGTACAAATTTTTAGGTTACATTGTTTTGACTTCCAAGGTATAGTTCAAGTTGTAAAAAGAGCCCTTCACCCAGGGCCATGCTGAACACCCTCCCACTGTGCACATTAGATGAGATCTTGCCAATTGCCCTCCCCCCACACACCAGAAGCCCCCCCTTTTCCTTCCCCTTCCCCCCTCGTTAGACTATATTTGTGTTTTATTATTCCTATGGGCATATAATTTTTCATATATTTGTTTCATATTAGTATTGAGTACATTTGACATATATTTTTTCTATCCTTGATATACTTTACCAAGAAGAATGTGTTTCAACTCTATCTAGTTAAACACAAAAGATGTAAAGTTCCATCTTTTCTTTTCACTGAATAGTATTCCATGGAATACATATGCCATAGTTTATTAATCCATTCGTGGGTTGACAGGCATTTGTGTTGATTCCATGACTGGAAATTATGAGCTGAGCCGCAATAAACATTCTGGTACAAAAATCTTTGTGGTAAAATGATTTTTGTTTTTCTGGGTAGATACCTAGTAACAGGATTGCAGGATCAAATGGAAGGTTGACTTTTAGTTCTTTGGGAATTCTCCATACTTCTTTCCACAGAGGTTGTATTAGTTTGCAATCCCCACAGCAGTGTAGTAGAGTTCCCTTCTCTCCCTATCCATATCAGCATCTACAGCTTTGGGACTCTGTGATGTGGGCTAGTCTTACTGGAGGTAGGTGGTATCTCAGAGTGGTTTCGATTTGCATTTCTATGATGATTAGAGACGATAAGCATTTTTTCACAAGTTCTTTGGCCATTCGTTCATCATTTTCAGAGAAGTTTCTGTTCAAGTCTCTTGCACAGTTAGAATTGTTTGCTCTTTTTCTTATTGATTTCTTTGAATTCTCTGTAGATTATCGTTATCAAGCCTTTGTCAGATTCATTAATATGCAAAAATCTCCCATTCCAGAGGCTGTCTATTTGCTTTGGTTGTGGTACTCTTAGCTGTGTAGAAGCTTTTTAGCTTGATCAAACCCCAGTTATTTATTTTTGGTGTTGCTGCAAGAAAAAAAAAAAAGACAAATAATCAGGCCGTGCCTATGGCTCAGTGAGTGGGGCGCCGGCTCCATATACCAACTGTGGTGGGTTCAAACCCGGCTCCGGTCAAACTGCAACAAAAAAATAGCCAAGCATTGTGACGGGTGCCTGTAGTCCCAGCTACTTGGGAGGCTTAGGCAAGAAAATCGCCTAAGCCCAAGAGCTGGAGGTTGCTGTGAGCTGTGACACCACAGTACTCTACCAAGGGTGACAATGTGAGACTCTGTCTCTAAAACTAAAAAAAAATTTAAAAACCACAAATAATCCAACATAAATATGAGCAAAAGACACAATGGCACAAGGGAATGTCTATAATAAACATATGGTTGAAAGCCTCAACTTCTTTAGTGATTAAGTAAATGCTAATTTATATAATAATGAGCTAGCTTTTTAAACCTAGTACATAGGCTATGTTAAAGTAGATTAAAATAGAGATTAGGCTGGAAGAATCCTTGAGCAAACAAAGCCAGTTAGACTTTATAATTGAGCTTAAACTTGCTTGATTTATAAGCATAAATGAAACTTAACTTGAGCTATAATGGACATATTAAGGCAGAAATGAAACATGTTAACCAATCAGAAGCCACCAACTAACTCACACTTATATAAGTAGGGACTTTCCAGCAGAGTTGATCAAATAAGGCCATGTATAACTGTAATTAAGTATTGTCTTCACTTCTGTGTTGTCTGTGTTAAAGTCTTCCCCCATGGTCCTCGGCAGAGTCCTCCAATGACTTCTGAAATGGAGGTGTCCAATTCACAAATTGCTGTTTATTCAAATACATTTCCTAAAATTTCAGTGTGCCTTGGTTTATCCTTTAACAGTAATAAACAGGAACTTTGACAAGTTACTGTATCGTTTACTAGAGCAGATATGGACCGAAGTGACGTGACTAGCTGAAAAATGGGAGCATTTGGGGAAACAAATTAGCATAACTTTGTAAGGCTGTTATTCATTTACCTTACAACCAGAAAATCCACACCCAGGAATATACCACAGGAAACACTTACTCATGTGCCCCAGGGCTCAGGCACACAAATGTTCACAGAAGCAGAATTTGTAATATCCACCGACTGGATATAATACCACTGTCCAGAGGTGATATTACTTTAAATAAAGTTATATGTGGTCCCCAGGTAGACTATGAGTCAACAGTGAAAATTAAATTCAATGAATATTTGATGACATATTACTTTTATTGTTTCAGAATACAAATATTTGTGAAGGAAGAAATGAAAGATGGATTAGCCAACAGTTCTCATCTATGTCACCTCAGATTTAACAAAGCAGTTTTACGTACTCTTTTTTACACCCAGTATAACCTAATTTCCCAACTTCTAAGGAAAGCACCTTTTCAAAAACTGTTTTAGAATATTTAGAAACTACAGAAGCTCATTTATTTATAAGTAAATAAGTTCACTTTAAAAAAGAGGATACATTTTGAAAAGGGGGTTCAGTAGAGAAAATAAATATATTGAAAAAATTCATATATATGTATGAACTGTTACATTTGGAAAGCTTGTGCAGTCACAGTAAATAAGGACAGCATGCATTTGAAAGGGAACATAATATACATTTGAAATGAAAGTGTGACAGTGTTTGTCTACCTCCTGAATTTTTAACTTACGGACTGGGGGAGAGGATGTGACTTACAGTGTAAAAACGAAGTGCCTTAGAAACAATATTGACTAGAAAAGGCCCTTTGCAAATGACTGCTGAGAAGAATGATTCCATTTTCATAAAGCCTGAAAACTAATGCAACTGGACAAAATATATTTTTGGCAGCATAAATATGTATAAATCTAATTTTATGATTTATTTTAAAATCATAAAATTATTATAGATGTACCTCTAGCTGGAAGAAATGAGGATTTCATAGGACAGAATACATCATTGAAATGGTAACATCTGGTGGCTTCATGAAGGACAATAAAAAAAGAAAAATGAGAAAAAATGTAACCTATGTGAAAGATCTAACAAACTTTTAAATCACATTTTATTTTAGAATAGTGTTAGATCTGCGAAGTAGTTGCAAAGATAAAGACAGAACCCTCAAATATATGCACTCAATTCTCCCTATTATGATCATTCTAGGTCTATTTGCCATAATTATGAAAACAGTGTTGATACATTGTTGCCAGCTGAACTCTAGACATTATTCAGAGATCTTCAACTTTTACCTAATGTCATCTTTCTGGTCCAGGATCTCATGCAAGATTCCATACCATATATTTTAGTCATCATCTCTGTTAAGCTGTTCTCGGTTGTGACAATTTCTCCACTTTTTGATTTTTGATAAATTTGTTGATTTTGATAGTCTTGAAAATTGCTAGGCAGGCATTTTGTAAAAGGTACTACTACTGGAGTTTTTCTAATGTTTTCTTCACGATTAGACTTGGGTGATAGGTTTTGGGGAGGAAGAGAACGGGATTAAAGTGCCATCATCTCCACATTATATCAATGGGAGGTATTATTGATATGACTTGATCACTATAGGTGTTAACCTTGACACCTGGCTGCAGCAACATTTGTCAGGTTTCTCCATGGTTATTTAATTTTCCCCTTTAGAAGAAAGTCACTATGCACATCCCCACCTTAAGAAGCATATTATGTTCTACTTCTTTGAATGCAGTATACCTATACAAATTATTTGGAATTTTTCTCCAGGGTAGATTTGTCTAATCTCCCCTATTAATTAATCAATCAATCAATCAATTAATACAGTTTTGCATTCCTATATATTTATTTCATACTTTGGATTTCATACTACAGACTGAATGTATCCCCCCAAATTCCCATATTGAAATCCTAAACTGCAATGTGATGATACGAAGACATGGGGCCTTCAGGGGGTAATTAGGTCATGAGGGCAGAAATACAGTATGTGATGAGGTGAACAACCTTATTCAAGAGATCCCAGAGGGCTTTCTCACTCCTGTCATGTAGGGCACAGAGAAGATAATAGCCATCTCTGAACCAGAAGGCGTATTCTCGCCAGACACCGAGTCAGCTGGCACCTTCATCTCAAACTTCCTAACCTTTGCAATTGTGATAAATTTCTGTTATTTATTTGCTACCCAGTTTACAGCATTTTATCATACAAGTTCTAACATACTAAGCCTTTGCAGGGACTATGAAGAGATAACAGAAATATTGCCTTAATGCGGAAAAAAAAAAAAGAGTACGCAACAAAAGAGTCAAGTTCAGCGAAATAAAAAGCAAAATATGGATTTAATAATAATAAAAAATATATATATTTATAAAAGGCAAAATATGCCTGGAAATTCAGATGATAACAGCAGAAACAAAAATCTAAAAAAAAAGGTTGTAACAAGATGATGATGAGACATTGTCTCAGGAAATATAGCAAAAGATAAAGAGAAGGAAAATGGGGAAGAATATGTTTGTTAAGACTTTCCTAGACTGAGAGAATTTTAAGCTCCTCTCTCCCATTTTCATGAGAGGTACCCGTTTCCAACTCTTTTTGGAAGTGCTCTAAACTTTCTTTGTTCAAAAATTAAAAAAAGAGGAGAGAAATTAATAATCTCCTGGAACCTTTTTTGTTTGTTTGTTTGTTTTTTGAGACAGAATCTAACTCTGTCTCTCTGGGTAGAGTGGCATGGCATCATAGCTCACGGCAACCTCATACTTCTCAGCTTGGGCAATCCTCATGCCTAACCCTCCCAAGTAGCTGGGACTATAGGCGCCTACCAGGACACCTGGCTAATTTTTCTATTTTTAGTAGAAATGGAGGGTCTCACTTTTTTTTTGTAGTTGTTAACAAGTGAACAGTTTATAAAGAATTAAACAAAGGTATGATGTGATACAGTATAAGCAAGACACTCAAGATAGGTATAATAGTATTACTCACACAAAAACTTAAATTTCACCTCAAAAAAAAAATCACAAGGCAAATGAGAAAGCAATTTCACTGTTATAAAATAAGATATTTCATGCAAAGTATTAACCCTGCCCCCCCATAGCCCATCCTCCCAACAAACAAAAAACTATCTGGGAATACTGCTATGCTAACATATTAACCACAGTATAATCATTCATAGGAAAACAGTAATTAAGCAATGAATTAAACTAAATAACAAAGTTCAAACTATCATAAACTCATAGACCACAATTATTTTTACAAAATAAGCAATTCCAGAAATCTTATAAGCAATAAAAAGAAGAAGAAATATTTCAATATCATTCTACTTGATCTGGATACACCTGATATTGAAATCAGAGAAAATATATTGTTATAAAGGGAAATTACAAGCATGTTTCACTTATAAACGAGGATGCAATATCATAAATAACATATTGACAAGTTGAATTAAAAAATTAATGTTTAAGTAATGTACTTTGGTCAAAAGTGAATCCAATTTATATGAAAGTTAGTCACTATTTTCTTTTCTTTCTTTCTTTTTTTTGGTTTTATTTCCCTAGCCCCCTCCCTCCTTCTCTGCCTGCTCTCTCCTTCTCTCATGTCCCACTGTGTCATTGATTGTCATTAATTGTCCTTGAACCAAAGTTGAATACATAGGATTCATGCTTCTCCATTCCTGTTATGTTTCACTAAGAATAATATGTTCCACCCTCATCCAAGTTGCTACAAACACTGCAAAGTCTGCATTATTTTTGATGGCTGAGTAATATTCCATGGTATACATATACCATAGCTTACCAATCCAGGAGGGTCACACTTTTGCTCAGGCTGATCTCCAAGGGAGATGAAGTGATCCACTTGCCTCAGCCTCCCAGTAGTATCTTTATCATGGACTTTCCAGTTTCTAGAAGTATGAGAAATAAATTTCTAAGCCACCCATTTTATGGTTCTTTGTTACAGTAACCCAAACTAAGACAATCCAATGATCTTTCATTTTGTTGCAGAACTTTTCCAGCTATGGCACTTGGAAACTCTTTTCAGTTGGTTCTGTCTTTTGTACATACTTCTATCAATGTAGGCTTTTCCCCAAGCACTTCCTTACTTTCTGGCATTAGAAGATGCTCCAGGCCTATCTTGTGTATTTCCTTCCTCACTCCCAGTACAAGCAAACACTCCAAGACACTTAATTTTTTTTTTTAATTGGAGCATGATTATAGAAACCAGATACAGGTGCTTAGGTATGCTCTTTGCGACTGAAGGGTTATTGGTTCCAAACCTTCTCAGATGACAAAGTATTGAGATATATGTGTGTGTAGTAACCTATAAACACAACCATAAATAAGTACCCATATTCATAAATATTTATATATGTGATCATATCTATTTCTACTAACATAAACATGAGCTCATAGGCTATCTCCAACTCTAATTAGTTACCAAATGGATCATTTTAGCCTCTTTCCCTTGTTGCAGCTTTCCTTCTAACAGTAAGAGATCTGGCTCCCACCATCTGTCACCTGTTTACTTAATTGTGCAAGACCAGGGTATGTACATAAAGGTTTCAGGATTGTTAATCCATGTCCCCATGGGAAACATCTTTATCAAGCAGAGTCTAGTTTTAAATACAGTTTCCTTTGCCTTTAGCCTTATAGACTCCACTCACTTCCAAATTTACTTAGGTCAACTGCTTGTTCTCCCACCATCTCAATGAGATTGTTTTGCCCATTTGTAATATAGTTAAATTATTTTTGTCACATTATACATTTCATTTTGAGATTTTTAAATTCTTAAATTACTTTTAGAAAATTTTGTATGTAAAGACTTACTTTTTAATGCTGTAAAGTCCTGTATATTCCGCTATTATAGGTTTTACATTTTGTATTCACTGTTACAATACTATACAGAACATTTTTGCCACCTAAAAATTCCAGTGTGCTTCACTTGATAACCTTATCCTATCCCTTACTGGGCCCTTGGCAACCACTAATCTGTTTGCCACTTCTATAATTTTGACTTTTC
Organism: Arctocebus calabarensis; assembly: GCA_963573935.1. NCBI lineage: Eukaryota > Metazoa > Chordata > Mammalia > Primates > Lorisidae > Arctocebus > Arctocebus calabarensis. The sequence continues at coordinate 12,741 of CAUYON010015594.1, forward strand.
CAGACTGTCATAAAATTAGAGTTAAACAAAATGTAGTTTCTCATGCTGGCTTCTCTCACTAATAATGTGCGCTTAAGATCCATCCATTTCTTCTTGTGGTTTGATAGCTACTCTTTCTCTTTCTCTCTCTTCCTTCCTTTCATGAGTATTGTACAGATACAGCATGCTTTATTATCCAGTTACCTTATGGAAGATACCTTGATTGCTTTCAATTGGAGGCAGTTATGAATAAAGTTACAATAAGCATGAACATGCACAATTTTATGTGGATGTAAGATACAAAATCATTTACATTTCCACTAGCATTTAATGAGAGTTTTTGTTGCTACATTTCTTTACCAGTGATTGGTACCACATATTGTTAGTTTTTTTTTTTTTATTTGTTTGTGTGCTTTGGATTTTAGCCATTCTAATAGTTGTGTCATGATATCTCATTGTTTTATTTTATTTCATTTTATTTTTCTAGTGCTTTATCACAATTTTTTTATTCTTTTATTTTTTTATTTAATTTTTTTATATCAAATTAATACGAGGGTACAAGTTTTTAGATTACATTGTTCTCACTTCCAAGGTAAATTTCCAGTTGTAAAACAGCCCCTGACCCAGGGGGCATGCTGTATACCCTCACGATGTGCGGGTGGTAACTTACCTGATTTACCACTTTAAAGATCTTGCTCCTAAGTTCTACCATGTTATGTAAGATCCCACCCAAGGCCCTCCCTCCTTCTGCCAATCATCTTCTCCCTCCCCCACCCTTCTTTCAGTTCCCGCGCTCCTCTTACTAGATTATATTTGTGTTTTATGTTCATATGGGCATGTAATTGTTTGTATATTGGTTTCATATTTGTATTGAGTACACTGGATATTTATTTTTCCATTCTTGAGATACTTTACTAAGAAGAATATGTTTCAGTCCATCCAGGTAAACATAAAAGATATAATCTCCATCACATCTCCTACTTTTAAATTGTGATTAAAAACACATGAAATTGAGTATCTATTCACATGCTTATGTGCTATCCATATATTGTCTGTAGTATGGTGTCTATTAAGTACCTTATTCATCTGGCAATTGGGTTGTTATCTTGTCACTTGGTTTTAAGAATTCTGTGTATAGTTTTAAATAGTCATACTGTCTGTTCATATTGACCATTTATGGGTTTCTTCGAACTCTTGAATCTGTAATTTAGTGTCTGTCATTAATTTTGGAAAGTTCTTGGCTGATTTTTCTTATATATTTCTTCTGCTCCATTCTATCTTTCTTCTTCTAGTATTTCAATTACATGTTCATTATATCTTTTGAAATTGTCTCATCAGTTTTGGATGTAACGTTCCATTCTCTCAATTCTTTTTTCTCTTTACTTTTCAGTTTGGGAAGTTCTTCCTTGCCCATCTTCAAGTTCCTGATTCCATTTCTCAGCTGAGTCTATGTATGACGCCATGAAAACCATTCTTTATTTCTGTTACAGTTTTATTTCTGGCATTTCCTTTTGATTCTTTCTTAAACTTTCTATATCCTGCTTACATTATCCATATGCCTTTGCATATTACCTACTTTTTCCATAGGATCCCTTAAATATTAACCATAGTTATTTTAAATTCCCTGCATGATAATTCTAACATTCTGTGTCATATGTAAGCCTGGTTCTTGCTTTGTCTTTTGAGTATATTTTTTTCTTGTTTTGTCATGCTTTGTAATTTTATCTTGAAACACAGACGTTTTATATAGAGTAATAACTATTGAAATGAATAAACCTCTAATCTCAGGATTTGTGTTAATCTTGGTAGGAGATGGGCTTTTTCTTGGTTTTTGTTTGTTCATTTGTTTGTTTTTGCAGTTTTTGGCCACCTCCGGTATATGGGGCCGGCACCCTACTCCTTGAACCACAGGTGCCTCCCAAGTCAGGTTTTTTCTTAATATTTATTGTGGATATAGGTGACAAAAGGTAAAAATTCCTCTAGTGTCTAACTTCCCTGTATTAATTTGAGAGAAAGTCTCACTGTTGCCCTGAGAAATGCCATAATGTTATAATGCCATAGCATTATAACTCATAGCAACCTCAAACTCTTGTGCTCAAGAGAACCTCTTGCCTTAGCCTCCTGAGTAGCTGGAACTACAGGCACCCACCACAATACCTGGCTAGCTTTTCAATTTTTAGTAGAGTTAGGATCTTGCTCTTGCTCACTCTGGTCTCGAACTCCTGAGCTCAGGCAATCCACCAGCCTCAGTCCCCCAGCAGGGTAGGGTTACAGACATGAGCCACCATCCCGGTCCCCCCTGTATTAATTTGATAAGGATTGCCATAACGAAGTGACACAGATCAAGTAGCTTAAACAACAGAAGTAAATTTTCTCATAACTCTGGAGGCTAGAAGTTTGAGATCCAGTCATTAGCAGAGTCTTTCTTATAAGGCCTCTCTCCTGGAGTCCCCACACGATTCTCCTTCTGTGAATCTCTAATTCTTCTTTAAAGACATCAGTCATATTGGATTAGGGATCACTGATAGGGCTTCATTTTACCTCTTTAAAGAACTTGTTCCTAAGTACTCCCACAGCCTGAGGTACTGGGGGTTAGGATTCAACATAGGAAATTTTAGGGGCCACAGTAGAAGCCATAATAATCCCCTCTTGAATTTGGGTTTCTCTGCGAAGTCCTAGGGACAGTGTGTGTTTGTGTCCTGTAACACTTTCACCTATGATTCAGTGTTACTATTCCAAAGGCCTATTGATGTTGTCATGAGGCAGGGAGAAAAAAAAGAGTATTCCGCATCCTTCCAGTCAAATCTCAGTCTTTTAGTGAATCTATCTTCTTGGACCTTCCATGTCCATTTATGTAGATTTTGGCCCAACACATCACTGTACATAGATATGAGTTGTTTACAAAACTCAGTTTATAAAATTATTTTAACATATTTTTTATTCAGTTCCAAGTTCTAAACTTTTGGCAAAAGGCCTTAGAGCTTGGGCAAGAGCTTTTAGGTAACACCAACAATTATGTTAGAAATAAGGTTGCCTAGTCCAATTTATCTCCGTGTTAAGAGTTTCCACACCATGGATATATATATATATATATATATAGTGTCCCCAGAGACATACTTTTGGTCCCTAGGGGCAACGGCTGTATGTTTTGGATATGTCATCAATGTCAATGTTGCTTTACCCTCCCCTGGTTTTCTTCCCATCCTAAAGCTGTTCATTGTGAGTGCTTTCCCAGTACCCTGCCAACATGCCCAGACCTGGTGGCACTCTCCTTCAGGAACTAACAGATGTCCATGCTTTCCAATTTTGCTGTATAGGTTATCTTCCAAGCTATGTACATTGGCCTGAGAAGGTGATATTTATTTAGCACCAAAACTCACCATCCTTCTGGTATAATACATTTTTCAAATGCTTAATTTCCAAAAGGGATAATTTTTTTCTGTAGCTAAAAGATAAATTCTTGTTAATATCATTTTATGGATAGGCTTCAGTGTTATATCCAATATATTTAGTGTTAAAAATTTAAAGTGTATAAAGTATATACATTTATTTGACCTTATGTTATCAATGGTCAAGTAAATGTTCAATTTATATCCCTTAAGAAAGTACTAAAAATTATATAATCATGGTTTCATTAATATATTTATGAAGTATCATTAGTAAATATAATTTTTCAATCATTCTTCATGCCTGTTGAACCCAAAATTTTGTTATTCTTTGTTCCTTGGTTGGAATTTTCAAACTGGTTCAATATTCTAGAACCTTCTTTTTATAATCTCATTATATATTGCTAAAAACAACAATATAAGGAACCAAGTAAGTAAAAATATTCTGAACTTCTAAACTAAAAATGTCTGATCAAGTCTGGAATATTTCCCAGAAAGAATCCATTGAATTCAGGTTACCATGGTGATTAGCAAGAATGTGGAATGAAGTTCATTTCATGATAATTGCTACATATTTGCAGCTGAAATGCATCTTTCAGTTTCAGCCTCAGACTTTGAGACCATAATAATAGCTCTGGAATATGAGTTGTATATTTAAACCTATAATATTGTGCAGGGGCATATCTAATCCTGTGGAGGTTCTTTTTTTTTGTGGTGACCAACATGGTAATTTTTAAAAGCTTATCCCTATTTTTTGGAATTTCTGTGCATAGTTAATTGAGATTATGTTTGATTGATTCTTAAAAAACAGAATTTATAACGTCCCTAAATCAATTTAAAGATAAAAGGAAAGTATTTTATTTTAAAATCCTCCCCCTTTAGAAAGAAATCTGAAGTTATTTTTGAGGCAGCTGAATGCTTTTGCTTTGTAATTATTTCTGAAGAAGTTCATGGTCTAATGCCAACTTTTGTGAATTAATAATAAGTTTTGATAAATTGTGCCCAAATCAGAAAGTGCTTTGAAAAGCTATTTTAACTCTTTGGGGCTAAGTAAAAATTAAGTGTAGTATGTAACAAGTAGCTAGGGGATTAGTATGTGGTAACTGAAATGGTGAGCCCAGTGAAAAATCCTTAGTAACAGACACCGGAAAGCTGTCAAAATTCCTTTGTTGTGTACTACCACTTTGGGTAATGCTTTATGGTTGTAGAATATTTTCTGTTTTTTCTTAATTTTTACAAGAATCCATTAAGTAAAAATAATATTAAAGATAAAAACAACATTGACTGAGGATTTACAAACACTCTTCCACACTTACTCATTGTATCCTAGAAATCATTCTAAGAAGATTAGAAGTGTTACCTTCATTTGGTGAATGATGCCATCAAGGCACAGAATAATGAAATAATTTGCCAAATACATAGTGTAAGGCAGAGTCAGAAATCGAATGCAGAGAGGCAGGCTCTGATATCCTCTTACGTATGTAATGCTATCCTGCCAATCTGAAGTAGTTTTATTACTGATTGATAGAATCAAAATGTTGGTTCAAAGAAGCCAAGTAATGCCAGTGTCATAAAACTATCCAAAGGCAGAAGTGGAACTCTAGTTTTCCCTCTGATTCTAAATTTAAGGGTTATTCCACTACAACTCATGGTCGTCTTTGACTTGAATATAAAATTAGTGTCTTTTTTTACCTGACCAATAGGAAAGTAAAATAAGATTAGTTCAAACTGCATGTTATCTTATAGCATTGGGAGTAGAATCCCTGTCTCTCCCCTGGGTCATATCATCTCTTTTCATTTATTACACACATGTCTAAATACATGCAAAATATAGAATGCATTTATTTTTTTTATTTGTGTATCCAGAGACTGGAGGGAGAAGACATTTCATTCAGTTTTGGTTTTTTTTTCCTTTTACTATTGAGAAACCTATGAGGTCAGCCTTCATGTGTTAAAATAAATTTCCAGTCTGATTAGAATAGTCCTTTTAAAAATGAGGGAAAAGGGAAACGTAGCATTGCATAGTTTCAGAGAGCTGGGAAATTAACCTTTCATATGATCAATTAAAAAGAGAGGAAGAGGGATTATTAGAATTCGTAAAACTATTCTCTAACAAATGGCAACAAAAGTTAGCTTACTAATGAAAAATGGTTCACAAGTCTGCCTTTGTGTGTGTATGTGTATGTGGGTGAGTGTGTATAAAACAAGAGCAATGGAATTTGGTGTTTAAATTGTTTAAAAGTGAAGACAAACACAAACAAGCAAAGAGAAAACTTCCAGTTATCCCAATCCTATAGAAAGTCTACTGCAAAAAAAAATCAGTTGGGTGAGGGAGCAGGCACCTATCCTCTCAGCTATTTGAGAGGCTGAGGCGAGAGGATCACTTGAGCCTAAGAGTTTGAGTCTAGCCTGAGCAACACCTTGTCTTAAAAATCAATACAATGTGGTTCTGACAGGGAAAGAAAAGCACTTATAAAGATAATAAGCAAACCAGAGGAACTTGTGATTCTAATGGACATAGCTACTAGGACTACTTTACATATATATGTAAGGAGAAAATTTTCATGTTGTTTGGAATTTTAGGTTTCAATCAATAGTAACAATTAGATACAACTAATAGTTTTTAACTCTGCAATATATTCCTTGACATTAAAAGAACAGAACCCTATTAAAATAGCCTTCCTGTCAGGAGCAGCTTATCGACCCTTCACTTATGGGTATTTGTTTACTCTTTGCTCATGATTGTATTTGCATATATCCAAGCAAAATAATTATCTTGGTTATATTTAAGAAGAAAGTTTATTATAGTGAAACAAAATACAATGAATTTCTTTTCACTGACAGTAAACATTTTTATAAAATTAAATTATAGCAATGTGAATACAAGTAGTGCATTTTTATGAATCAAATTAATTACAAAGGTTCAAAATTTTTACTCTTCACAATGAAATACTTGAAAATGAGAACTCTTTAGGGTTTATATAATAAATGCATTACCTTTGAGGGTTCTTTGATTGTTTTATCATTAGTGAAATATGCTAACCAGTTACTAAGTGTGAATCAAATTTAAGAAACATTTTAAACAAATTAGTCCTCATTCATATGCAAAAATGAAAACCCTCACATAAGCAATTTGTCATTATTAATAACTAGTTTGCCATTTAGCTTTTAAAAAATATTTTGGTTGTTTATATCCATACAATCTGTACTGGTTTTGTAATTATTTAGATTATGAACATTCTTTAAAAAGGAATGAGTAATATGAAAATGTATCTGTTTTTATCTTTCGTGTTTAGAAAGAACATATCGAGTCATTAAGGTTTGGGAGATACAGAACACACTTAACGTTGACTTAGAAAATAACAGATTATTGTGACTCCTCAATTTGCCAATGATCTTTTAACATGTAATATTCCCTATAAAACAGTAAAATACAACTGAACATGTTGAAGAATGACTTCAAATTTACAAGCATTTCAATCAATGCAGGAAAGAAATGACAAAGTTCTGCATGTTAGGCTGGGTGCAGTGGCTCATGCTTGTAGTCCTAGCACTCTGGAAGGTCAAGACAGGCAGATTGCTTGAACTCAGGAATTCTAGACCAGCCTGAGCAAAAGTGAGACCCCCTAAAAATAGAATAATTAGCTGGCCATTGTGGTACGCACCTATAGTCCCAGCTACATGGGAAGCTGAGACATAAGAAATGAAGGCTAAAACCCAATTATAGCATAGGAATACAGGGAAAGGGGAAAGGAAGGGGAGGGGGAGGGGGGAGTATGGGTGGAGGGAGGGCAATTGGTGGCATCACACCTACGGTGCATCTTAGCAGGGTACTGGGGAAACTTATTAAATGTAGAGTATCAATGTCTTTATATAGTGATCAAGAAAATGCCATGAAGGCTATCTGTAACAGTACGATCAAAACATTTCTGAATGTATATGAA
>CAUYON010015596.1:0-87230 GCA_963573935.1 Arctocebus calabarensis
CACCTATATATACCCTGAGACTAAAGGCCTAAAGGAGGAGACCGGGAAAGACCAGGAGAGAAACCAAGAGAGCTTCTCTCTCCCCACTAGAATTCTCTCCCTCTACCAGGAGCTTTAGTGTTTTCTGTATTCTTTTCTGTAAATAAATTCTGTCTTACCACTGGGAGGTGGGGGGGGGGGGGAATAATGTAATGAAGAATAATAAAATACATGTATTTAAAAATAAAAATAAAAAAAAAGAAAAGAAAAGCCTTTCTCACCTGGAAATCTGATCACTTCTTAATGTCTAGTAGTTTCTTATGCTTCTTAATAGTTTTGCATTTTGCATTTAGAACTTAGGCCCATTTGGAATTTGTTTTGATGCCTGATGTGAAGTTTACGTGATACCACCACCCCCCAAACTGATCAGCCAGTTCCCTGCCCCTGTCACATAGAATAGTCTCACATTTATTTGGTTTTCTTTCTAGACTGTCTAGCCTTTTTCATTGCTTTGCCCGTCCTGTGCTTATACCTTACTGTTTTAGTTATCATAATTTTATCTTTTAATATTTAATATTTTGTAGGCCATGGTCTCTTTTGTTCCTTTTCTCCTTACTCTTCAAACTGTTCTTTTTTTCATTTGCTTCTAGCAGAGAATGGCTGCTGCTAACCCCTAGGGAGGGGAATGAAGGTTTCCTTTCTGGTCTGGCTGAGGTGAAAGAACTGTGTTTTCCAGCCCAGGCAGGACTGGTTTCTTGCTTTGGGTCTGATTTAGTCAAAATCAGCAACAAGGCTGATGAAAGGAGAGGGGGTCTGCCCAGGACAGTGTTTTGCAAGACAAAGAACAGCGCTTTGGGAAATATGGCTAAGAGTTGAGGTTAACCTTGAAATGTGGCTGAGAATCAGCCTGATGAAGTTCAGGCTTCTCAACTAAAGAGAAAAAGCAGACTGTCTGATAGGCAAGGTGGGGACGGCCTCAGGCGAGCAGAGCAGGAGATGGTCTGGAATTCACATGCTGGTTGAATCAACCAGGTGATGTTGGCACCTTTAAAGCTGCAAGAACATTACTGGTCTGGGAAAGAGCATCGCAGTGGGAACAAGCGGGCAATGGCCTTCTCCAAGCTGAGTGAGCACTTTATCCTTCTGTTACTGGGTGGTTTTGAAAGGTTAGCCAAGAGATTAGTGGAACTAGAGTTGTTAATCTTGGAGAAGAACAAACAGAGGAATAACTTAAAAGAGCCCGAGGCGGTTTCTCACCCAGAAAAGAGTGACCAGTTAATCTCTTTGTGGGTTGAAAACAAGAAACCCTGTGATAAAAACTTGACTTTACTGTGACAACAGAACCTCACAGCAGGAAGGGCATGTCCCTGACAGCATAAAGGCCTGAGGGCTGCTAATTCTCAGACCAGAGGGGCTGGTTCCCCTGGGGGACCTGGCAAAGTCCCTCTCCCATATCTGCTGCAGGAAGCTGGCAGTTGTCTTCCTCAGGTGAACCATGTGGAATCTCTTCGGATTCCTCTGGAAAATAGCGAAGGAGTCACGTGAGGCCCTACTGTAAGCGGAGGCTGTTTCAGGTGACTTCCTTGGGTTCCTGGCAATCCCACAGGCTTATGGAAAACGATCTAAGCTGCCATCCTAGCTCATAAAAACTGTAGGCTCTGGGCGGCTCCTGTGGCTCAAAGGAGTAGGGCGCCGGCCCCATATACCAGAGGTGGTGGGTTCAAACCTGGCCCTGGCCAAAAACTGAAAAAAAAAAAAAAAAGAAGAAGAAGAAGCTACAGGCTTTCTCCCTTCTCCCTCTCCCACCTGGTCTTAATGCCGGGAATCCCAGGGGTCCACCCTTGGCCCTCATCTCTCTCAGACACCTTTGTGCTGTCACCCTGGGGGGCATGTTCACTCCCACTCGAGAGCAGACTCCACTCGGCCACCACAGACTTTGCTCCTGGGCTCTGGGCCTGTGTGTCTGCCGTGTGCCGGGCCATTCCACGTGCACGCCATCCTGACCAGATTTAGAAGCGAGCTGCTTCCGCTTGATGAGTGACAGCTCCAGTGACTCAGTTGCCCAAACCAGAGGCCAGATTCCTCCCCTGCCCTATCCTCTACCAGGTTCTGTCCCACTTCTCCCCCGAGCGTCCCTCCCATCTGTCCCCTCTTCTCCGTTCTCAGTGCCTCCACTTGCTTCAGACAATAGTCGCGCACTTCTGACGTAGATTCTTGGACCCCCTGTGCTTCTGCCCTTTTCCAGTTCAGCCTTCAGTCAGCTTTCGAAATTTCATTGCCGAAGTGCAGATCTGCTAAAAAGTCTCTGAATGGTTTCTCATTATTTCCAAGACCTCAGCTCTGAGCTAACCCGCCAACTGTCACCAGGGGACCACACGCTTTCGGCCAGGAGCTCCACGCGGCTGTATCACTGCCCTGCCCCCTTTCCTGTGCAGGTGGCGAGGACTCACCTCCCTGCCCTTGGTCCCCACAGCCCACTGCCCCCTCTGTTTCTTTGTCATTGCTCTGAGCCCCACCTCTTTTTTTTTGAGACAGAGCCTCAAGCTGTCAACCGGGATAGAGTGCTGTGGCATCACAGCTCACAGCAACCTCCAATTCCTGGGCTCAAGCGAGTCTCTTGCCTTCGCCTCCCAAGTAGCTGGGACCACAGACGCCTGCCACAATGCCTGGCCATTTTTTTGGTTGCAGCCGGCATTGTTGTTTGGCGGGCCTGGGCTGGATTCGAACCTGCCAGCTCAGGTGTATGTGGCTGGTGCCTTAGCCCATTGAGCCACAGGCGCCGAGCCTGAGCACCACCTCTTTACAAAACCCTCTGATTATCAGACCCTGAGCTCCCCGAAGGAGGAAGCACAACTCCCATGGCTGTCGCCCTCCTGGCTAGGCACAGAGGTGGCTGATAGGTGTGTGTTGAGGTGGATGTATAAACAATACATTTGAAAGAGCTTTTGAAACTGTAAAGGTCCAGGCAGGTTTATATTTTTATTACTATAACTTGGGATTGAGGATTTTCACCCCAAAGCTATTTTCTAATCTGGTAAATAGAGATAGGATAGGATATTTTGGCTTCTCAGTTCTTAACTTCACTGTGGCAGGGTTCGGGGCTGGGATGGGCTGGTGGCAGGGAGGCATCCTTACTTTTTTTCTCTCTCTCTCACTCTCTCTTTCTTTCTCCCTCTTTCTCACCCTTCCCCTCGCCCCTTACTGAGCTGATGCAATGACAGACTTTGAAGGAGAGGATGGTTTAGTCCAGTGGTTCTCAACCCATGGGTCGCGACCCCTTTGTAACAAGGAAAATACATCCTGCATAGCAGATATTTACATTACAATTCATAACAGTAGCAAAATTACAGTTATGAAGTAGCAACGAAAATAATTTTATGGTTGGGGGTCACCACAGCATGAGGAACTGTATTGAAGGGTCCCGGCATTAGGAAGGTTGAGAACCACTGGTTTAGTCCAGGCTCTAGGTAAGGCAGTTCTTCCGCTGCCCTCACTGTCTCCACCACCCACAAGATCTGGGGTGTGCCTAGGGTTCACAGCAATTCTTCTCACACATAAGAACTACTTTCCTATTACATCCCTTTGGCCCGTCACCAGACTTCCCTCAAGTACACAGCTGGGTTTCTGCCCTGCAGAATATCAGGACGCTGAATGCATTCTCTGCTAATCAGGGCTTCTTGGTAGCAAATGACAGAAACCCAACTCAAAACAGCTTAAACATGTGGGATTTGTTGGGTCATTGCACTAGGAAGGCCAGGAATGGATTGTCCTTGGAGCACAGCAAGATCTAGCCCCACATGGCACCAGCAGAGCCCTGTTGCTCTCTCAGGGATGCAGGTGTCTTTCTGCCAAGCTCTTTCAGACAGACCTGGGAGGATGGGCCTTGTTGTTCTGGCCTGCCTGGTGCTTTCAGCTATAGCCTGAGAGGAAAAACAAGACCCTCCAGTCTCACAAAGTTAAACAGATTATTCTTCTCAGCCAGTCCTGTGACTGGGGAATGGCAACCTATGATCACCAGGGCCTGGGCCAGAGGGGGTTTGGAGCGTGGGAATGCCAGCCCCGTGAGAACTGTGTGGGAAGGAGAGGGACGCTGCCCATGGAAACTGCGATGCTGAGTACAGAAAACCAGTATGTAAAGTAGATGATGGATGAAGAGACAGCGCATGTGGATGTGGAGACTGTCGTGCCCAGGGTGCCCCACCTTCTGGGAGTGTCGCAATGATAAGTTTGCAGCTTTGCTTGGTTTCTTCCGGGTTTATTTTCTTTCAGCCACCTGTTCATTTGGCAGAAGCCTTCTCCAGCTCTGTTTTGGGGACATTGCCTCTGCACAGCCTGGTTTGTGTGCTGCCCAGTGTCCTAGGGGGGAACCTTTTGCTCTCTGCAGACCCTGACCCAGTCCTCGTCATCCCTGGAATGCCATTTCCTGTGTGATCGAGCTGGGGAGGCGCTAAACCCCTGGGATGACCCCCGTCCTGGGGCCCTTCTCAATTCTCTTTCCTGCTCATCCTTTCCCTTTGAACACTTGGTAACAGAAGTGTTTGCCACGCCCAGTGCCCTCAGACTCGGTTCCTTGTGATCTCAGGCTGGGGAGGACACAGGGTCCCCTCGTTCCTTCAGGGACTTGTAGTTCTAGGTTTTTATACTACTTTTTTTTTTTTGGCCATAGTTTAATCTCCCCAAGTGAGCACAAGCACGGTCACAGCAGGGCAGTGCAGCAGAGTTGACTTTGGAGTCAATTACCCTGCTGTTAGACTTGGCTGGGCCATCTTTTAGGGGTGAGACTCAACCTGCCCGAGCCTTGATTTGCTCCTTGATAAAACAGAGACGATTGATACACAGAGCTGCTGTGGGGATTTGCTGAAAAGCAGAGGCAGCGTTCCAGCACAGAACTGGCACCCAGGAGGCATAGCTCAAATATTATAGAAGCAGCTGCCAGCTGGGCATGGTGGCTCATGTCTGTAATTTTAGCACTCTGAGAAGCTGAAGTGGGAGGATCGCTTGAGGTCAAGAGTTCAAGAGTGACACCCCTGTCTCTATTAAAAATAGAAAAATTAACCAGATGTGGTGGCAGGCGCCTGTAGTCCCAGCTACTTGGGAGGCTGAGGCAGGAAGATTATTTGCGCCTAGGAGTTTGAAGCTGCTATGAGTGATGAAGTTATGGCACTCCAGCCTGGGGCAACACAGTGAGACCCTGTCTCAAAAAAATATATCATCCCCTTGGCAGCATTGTTTAGAAGATTAAACGAGATGAGGCATCCTTAGAACACATCAAGTGTGCATGGTTAGCCCTCAGTATGTCTGCCCCACAAGGCAGAATGGCAGCAGGTGCGTGATACCATTCATATAATTGAGATGCAAGCACTGGTCAGCCACTCAGTATATTTTCTTCCCACTGGAAAACCTATTTGGGAAATCTGGTTGTCGGGGAGGGCAACGTAAGGACTGAGACCTCTGTGATTACAAATGTTATAGGAGTCTGATATGCTGGTCTTCCCCAGCGAGGAGGAGTCTACCCACCCAGCCACTATAATGCCTATCTCACCCATCCCCTCTCAGGGCTAGCATATGCTCATCATTCTTTTTTTCATTGTGGCAAAATATATGTGGCATAAAAATGTCCCACTTTAACCATCTTTCAGCATGCGATTCATTGGCATGAAGTACATTCGCAGTGTTGGGCAAGCCTTCCATCTATTTCATCACCCCAGGAGATCCTCTGTGACCAGTACGCGGTCAGTCCCCATTCCCTCCCCTTAACCACTGGCAATGTCTGAGCTACTTCTGCCTCCATGAATTTGCCTATTTTAGTTATTTCATATAAATGGAATCATACAGTATTTGAGCTTTTGTGTCTGGCTTATTTCACTTAGCATAAGCTTTTCAAGGTTCATCCACATCACAGCTTGTGTCAGAATAAGCTCTTCACTCCCTTTATTAGAACTTTCCTTTTGATGGGCCCCAGGAGGACCTTTTTCTGCCTGCTTTTTGTTTGCTCTGATTCCTTTTCTTCTTTTCAACATGTTTTCAGAACCTCCTCTTCCTGAAGTAAAATTTTTTACAGTGCATGGACGGTCTCTACCACGACTCAGGCTGAGGAAAGTCCAGGAGAAAAATGGACCGATCAGGTCAGTAGCTGTCCTCTCTCCGCAGTTGGCCGGTGGTCCCAGGGAGCACACTGGAGACTTCTGTTTGGGGGATGTGGAAACTTCTGCGCGGGTTGCCGCACTTGAGTAGCTGGGTCAATGCACTCAGGACCTCTTCTTTTGCTTCTTTAGGTAAAGACTTCACTTTTAGGGCCAGTCAACATCTTTTAAATGAATAGAGAGACAGCCAAGGGACTGGAAACAAGCATTGGGCAGCTTAGCTCAAGAAATTAAATCTGGGCTCGGTTCCTGTGGCTCAATGGGCTAAAGCGCCAGCCCCGTACACCTGAGTTGGCAGGTTTGAATCCAGCCCGGGCCCACCAAACAACAATGATGGCTGCAACCGAAAAATGGCCGGGCGTTGTGGCAGGCGTCTGTAGTCCCAGCTACTTGAGAAGCAGAGGCAAGAGACTCCCTTGAGCCCAGGAATTAGAGGTTGCTGTGAGCTGTGATGCCACAGCACTCTATCCAGGGTGACAGCTTGAGGCTCTGTCTCAAAAAAAAAAGAAAAAAAAAAGAAATTAAATCTGTTCCTTTGGTCATTGGACAAACATTAGTAGAGTGCCATCGGGCACTTTGCACTCACGTCTCAGAGAACATCCATTAGTGATGGCAGGTGGAGCACCATTTCATTTACCAAAGACAGAGTATATTTCCCTTTATGTAAGGCTGATTATAGGGGAGGGAGTGGTATAGTGGTTTCTGAAAGGATCATTTGGATAATTTTTTTATCAATTAGTATATTGCATTATGGGCAAGACAGTGTGTAGTTAATGACCACATCTGGGATTCCAGATGGTCTTAGGATGGAATTAATTTACCCCAGTTGGAGAACTACACTGTGTTCCATGAAGCATTTTATTTCCAAAGGTCATGATGGAATTAGGAAAGTAGAATCAGCCCCTTTTTTGGAGAAGAAGATTGAGATTGCTTGGAGACGTGAACAACTTGCTCACAGAGCCAAGTCAAGATGACAAGGTTCACGGCCGCATCTCCTGATCTCTCTCTCTCTCCCAACCCTTCAGTGCAATCAAGGTTACAAAAAAAAAAAAAAAGATATTATAAAATTATGAAGAAAATCTGGAGATAGTATTAGTGTGTAAGGGTTTTCCTGCTTTTTTGTTAGTTTAAATTTAGTAAATGCCCAAAGAGCTTTCCTTGTACAAATTATTCTATTGCTTGATTCTTGACAAGTTACTGGAAAGTGTTGCACTTCTGTCACTGTAAGGAGAGCAGGAGGTGTGACATCCCTAAGAGAATTTGCAAGAGCACTTGTGAATTTAAGCCAAATGATTATGTCAGGAGAAAAGAAAAGCCAAGTGACAGTCTTCCCTTGTGACTGTGTGCCGGTCAGTGGCTCCAAAACAGGAAGTGGAGATCTGTGAGTCATTCATTCCGGGGTGTGAGAGAGAGGGGAAAAGTTCTTCCAGAACAGTCATGCTCCAGCCAGCCACAGCTGCTTCCCTCACGTCCTCAGGGCTGATTATCAGCAGGCAGACGGAGTGGTTTCCTCATCCTGACTACCTGGGTTGAGCTGGGGGTGGCAGGTTTGCCAGTGTGTCTGCTCTGCACGTTGTTCAGGGCCAGTGCCTTGGGGCTCATGGTGGAGCAAAGGCCCTGAGACCAAGTCTTTCCTGCTGAGCTTCTTATCATAGGCAGGTGATGCGGCTAGCTTAAAGTGAGCACCACCCACTCGGAGTAGACTATAGGAATCAGCTCTACAAATTCTCAGAGCCTGCTCCTGGAGATTTTGATTCAGTAGGTGTAGGATAAGGTCTAGGAATTTGTGTAATTATCAAGCAACTCAGGTGATCACATCAGGCTTATTCATACCTTGTGAATAATGCCTTTATAGACATCCTATAGAACCACATGGGGGCGGCGGGCGAGCCTTGACCTTGCACTTGATCATTACCACTCACACAGAGAGGAGAGGATCTGAAGATATACTTATGGACAGCAGGGAGCTTCTATGACACTTCCTTTCTCACCTGCAGCTGGATTCATAGGGGTGTCTTCCAGACCCTAGGAAAGCTTATTCCACGCATTCCCTGTAGGCAGTGGATGCCTTCGGAAATATTTACCAATGGAGACAACTTATTACCCTGCTGGCTTTACTTTTTCTCCTTTGTAGGAAGCCTTTTGCTGAAAATGAGCCCAGTCTTGGTGGAAATCTGGGTCCTGAGGACACTTAGGATATTTGGGAAACTGTTGGAGAAGGTTTTTCCAATCGACCACCTACAGTGGGGGAGGGCTGCCGATTGACTTAATGATTCATGGACTTTTAGGAAGCAGGAGATGGGGCATTAGGAAAGCAGGAAGTGCAAATGTACTGGTAAAATAGAATTATGTGTCCTAATGAGTTTTGGAATTTACCCTAATTGTGTTTGGAGCTGATGTATGATTTCCCTTTACTGAGATTTCAACTCAAGAAACAATGGGCCGCCAATCATAGCCAAAGAACTGTGCAAGGATTTGCAAGGATACAAGAGAGAGTCCTTCAAATCTCTGCTTTCAACTCCAGCGGAGACAGCAGACGCCCAAGTACTGGACTAGAGGCAGATGAAGACTGAATAACATAGGCATGGAAAGGAAGGCGCGTTCACTCACAGGTTTTCTAATTTGTGGGGTAAATAAGAATAAAACACATGACGAAAATGACACCTGCTTACTGGCATTTTTTATGTCCACATTTAGGGGCCAGTTTTACAATGTGCATAGGGTATTGTACTTGGCTGGCTTTTCCAGGATGTTGTCAGACTCCGTTAACTAACGGTGACTCTGCACTCCTGGCTTCCCAGTTATTTCACACGGACTTCGGAGTCAGCCTGTGAAGCGCAGGGAATGTAAATCACATGAGTTCTCTTTTAGGTTGCCACATGATTGTCCGCAGCCTTGTTTCAGTGTTAGCATATTAACTCTTGGGGGCACTTGGTCTCCATGTGACTGCTGAACCCTTTCCAAAGTCGGGCTTTAGTCGCCCACGTGAAAATCACTGATTAGGTGAACTTTATGACACACACAACTTCGTTCAACTAAAGGGGATGAACTTGGCACCTTTCTGCAGCTAGAACTTGGAGAGGTCCCTTACCCAATGTCATCTGGCATTAACACTGGAGGTTCAAAGTCGAGCTCCATGACAGTTGGGCCCTAAGTGGGCAACAACTTGTTCAATGTTGGGTTCTCAGCCTAGGCAAAGACTTACCTCCTTGCAAGTGCTCAATCAAAGAGTAAAATGAATAAGAGACTCCCCCAAGAAAGGGTCTGATGCACACTTTTCTTTTTTCTTCCAGTTCGTATCAGGTGTTAGTGCTTCCCCTGGCCCTCCAAAGCACCTTTTCTTGTGACTCTGAAGGGGCTGCCTCATTCTTTAGCAACACTTCTGATGCTGATGGATATGTGGCTGCAGAACTCCTGGCCAAAGATGTTCCAGAGGAAGCCCTGGAGATATCCATTGGAGACAGACTGTACTATGGGAAATACTATAACGCACCCTTGAAAACAGGGAAAGATTACTGCATTGTATTACGAATCACAAGTGAATGGAATAAGGTACATTTCTTTATAATCTTTTGTCAATGCTATATTTTCTCCTTCATGTGTAATTTAAATGTTTGAGCTGGGCTCACACCTGTAATCCTAGCTTTCTAGGAGACTAAGGCTGGTGGATTGCTTGAGCTCCAGAGTTCAAGACCAGCCTGAGCAAGAGCAACATCCTGCCTCTAATAAAAATAGAAAAAAAACCTGGCATTGTGGCAAATGCCTGTAGTTCCAGCTACTCGGGAGGCTGAGGCAAGAGGATTGCTTGAGTCCAAGAGTTTGAGGTTGCTGTGAGGTATGATACCACTGCACTCTACCCATGGTGACAGAGTGAGACCCTGTCTCAGAAAATAAAAAAACAAATGTTCAAACATTTGTTTTTCTGGTATTTGAGATAGGCATTGCATGTAAATAATATGTGTTTGAATATTTAGCTTTTATAATGGCTGGGCACGTGAAACTCTTACAGGTGATAGATATTCTGGATATTATTATTATTACTATTATTAATGAGACAGTGTCTCACTGTATCACACTTGGTAGAGTACCATGGCATCACAGCTCACAGCAAGCTCAAACTCTTGGGCTTAAGCGATTCTCTTGCCTCAGCCTCCCAAGCAGCTGGGACTACAGGTGCCCACCACAATGTCCAGCCATTTTTTGTTGCAGTTGTCGTTGTTTAGCTGGCCCGGGCTGGATTTGAACTTGCCACCCTCAGTGCACGTGGCTGGTTCCATAACCACTGTGCTACAGGTGCTGAGCTGATATTCTGGATGTTATTGAAATCCATTGTGAGAGATTTGAATTGCAAATATTTTCTTCCATTCTATAGTTTGCATTTTTACTGTTGATAGTATCCTTTGATGCCAAAAAGTTTTTAATTCTGACGAAGTCCAGTTTGTCTGTTGTTTTATTTGTTGCCTGTTCCTGAGGATCAAAGCCAAGAAATCATTGACAAATCTAGTTTCATGAAGCTTTTGCTCTATATTGTCTTTATATCTATACATATATATGAAGTATATATGCATATGTACTATGCATATATGTACTTTTTGTTTTTAAGAGACATGGTCTTGCTCTGTCATTCAGGCTAGGTGCAGTAGTGTAATCATAGCTCACGTAGCCTCAAACTCTTGGGCTCTAATTATCCTCCTGTCTCAGCCTCCTGAGTCATTGGGACTATAGGCATGCACCCCCAAGCCTAGCTAAATTTTTGATATGTTTTTAGAGATGGGGGTTTCACTGTGTTGCCAGAGCTGGTCTCACACTCTTGACTTCAAGCAATCCTCTCTCCCCAGTCTCTTGAGTTGCTGGGTTTACAGAAGCTTAATAGTTTTAGGTCTTATACTTATTTTAATCTATTTTGACTTAATTTTTGCTCATGGTATGAAGTAAGGATCCAACTTCATTCTTCTGCGTGTAGCTCTCCAGTTTTCCCAGCACCCCTTGTTCTTTTCCTCATTGAATTGTTTTGGCGCCCCTGTTAAATATCATTTGCCATATATGTGAGGGTTTATTTGGGGCTGTCCATGCTATTTCCTTGGTCTGTATGTCTGGCTGTATGTCAGGACTACACTATTTCAGTTACTGTAGCTTTGCAGCAAATTTCGAATTTTGCTCCCCTATTTTGTTTTCCTTTTGGGTGTTTTCCCCAATAAATAGCATCGCCATGCCTCTAGTTGCTCAGACAGAAACCTGGGAACAATTCTTGTCTGCTCCTCCTTTCTTACCTTCTTACCCAGCCATCAGCCAACCATAGCAGTTCTATCATCTTTTTTTTTGAGACAGAGCCTCAAGCTGTCACCCTGGATAGAGTGCTGTGGCATCACAGCTCACAGCATCCTCCAATTCCTGGGCTCAAGCGAGTCTCCTGCCTCTGCCTACCAAGTAACTGGGACTGCAGGTGCCTGCCACAACGCCCGGCCATTTTTTGGTTGTAGCCGTCATTGTTGTTTGGAGGGCCCAG
The DNA here is from genome assembly GCA_963573935.1 of Arctocebus calabarensis. NCBI lineage: Eukaryota > Metazoa > Chordata > Mammalia > Primates > Lorisidae > Arctocebus > Arctocebus calabarensis. Next base: position 11,629 of record CAUYON010015596.1, read on the forward strand.
GCTGGATTCGAACCCGCCAGCTTAGGTGTACGTGGCTGGCACCTTAGCCGCTTGAACCACAGGCGCTGAGCCAGCAGTTCTATATCTTGATGCTGTTGAAAACCATCCTTTCCTCTCCTTACTCTGCACTGCTCAGCCCTCATCTCTTCTGAATATCAATTTTCTACCTGGCCTTCCCATCTCTTATTCTACCCATCTCCTTGCTCCCTACTGCTGCTGGAGTGAGTTTTACAAAATGCAGATATGATCGAGGCACTCCAGCTTAATGAGCTCCCTCCCTCACCTGGCCCCTGCCAATTTCTCGCTTTTGAGATACTGTGTTCGCCAGTCACTGCCCCACTATGCCAGGTCCTTTTGAGTCTCCAGTGTCTTATAATGTGTCCTTCACTGCTTATTCTTGCACATTATCTTTCACTTTCTAATTTCAGAACTTAGCATCAGGGCAAAATGTAGTTGCATCCAAACTCTTATGGCTATTTTAAGCTTTCCCAAGAATCTTTCAGCTTAAATTTGTTTTTTCAATGTTTAATGAAATAAAAACCAATATGGCCAAGGTTGTCACTTGAAAGAGAATGTCCTGGCCAGGTGCGGTGGCTCATGCCTGTAATCTTAGCACTCTGGGAGGCCGAGGTGGAGGATTGCTTGAGTTTAGGAGTTTGACATCAGCTTGAGCAAAAGCGAGACCCGGTTTCTACTAAGAAATAGGAAAATTAGCAAGGCCTCGTGGCAGGCATCTGTAGTTTCAGGTACGCGGGAGGCTAAGGCAAGAGGATCACTTGAGCCTGAGACTTTGAGGTATCTGTGAGCTATTATGACACGATGGCATTCTACCCAGAGCAACAGAGTGAGACTCCATCTCCAAAAAATAAAAAAAAAAAAAAAATAATAACATTATAGAGATCCTTCTCTAACCCTTACTGTTCAGCTTTTTGGGGAAATATTTTGCTCCAAATTTTGTACACAGCAATCCCAGCATATTTTACAGATAAATGTGCACAGAATAATGAGAGAGGAGAGGAGAAGGTGTTTCATGCCCATGAGTCTATAGGTTTCTTCCACCATGGATGAACTTTCGTACATGTTCTAGTGGCTTTCTTCCTGCCTTTTGGGTACTTTTTGGATAACTTGAGGTTGCCAATTGTCATCCAGATAGATGAGTAGTATTATATACCAGGACTTCTTAGAACTTTGCTGATAACATGCACTACAGTCTGCTGAACCTGGAAATGACCTCGGAATTCTTTTCAAAATAGTTCTCCAGGCAGTAAATTTCTCAGAGCTGGCCAGAGGAATGAACCTTTTTGCCACTCCTGTTGTTTGCCCATGGTGTGTGCTTTCTGAGACCTATTAGACACTTACAGAAGTGATCTTCAGGGTCACTTTCATCCCTGTCCACCCATGCCAGTCCCTTGAACAGTTGGTGATGAATGTCTAAATCACAAGATACCAGAGTTAAATGGAACTTTAAAGATCTTCTAGTTCAAATTAAGGGATAAAAAACGCTGAGACTCAGAGTGTTAGACTGATTCAGACTCTGTACTGTATTACTTAAGCTGACACCGAGTGCCACCTAGTGAAATGTGTGGCTGTGTTTTCTTTTCCTTTATAGGTGAAGAGATACTCCTGTACAGTGTGGGCTCAGGTGAAAGGTAAAATCATTTTCTACCTCTGAATGCTGGCCTTATTTCTCTTCTATCCAATCTGCAGCATCAAGTTTATGTTAATGGAGATCACTTTTCAAAATTGTCGTAGGTGACAGGAATCCAGCTCATACTAGCTTAAGCAAAAAGTCATAGCTGAAAAGGATGGGGGGCGGGTTGGGTGGGTGGGACCTATGGAATCAAACCAAGAGCTGCACCACAGGACTCCAAGAACTGGGCCTTGGGACATGAGTGTGACTCTCCTGTCTGTCTCTTGTTTCTGAGTTAGCCTCATTTTTTCTTCCACAGGCCATAGGATGGGGAGGGATGGTAAGCTGCCCCTGTTTAGCAACCCAGTGGGGACAGCAGGTTTTTCAGCTCGGGGAAAGTCTCTTTCTTCCTAGGGTAGGTGACTGAATGGATGGTCACTAACCTAATCCCTGTTAATAGGAGATGGTGTGCTATGAGCAGCCTGCCTTGGGTTTTGTGCTTGTTTGTGACCAGTTGGGGGCAGAGCAAAGTGATCCATAGCTCTACTAGGGTTGCACAGAGAAGGGGACAAGGCCTCCATCAAAAAAGAGGGTACAGGAAAACAAGTTGACAGATCAAAAGAAGAGGTCTACTACCTCCCACCATTTACACGTGCACACACATATAATATTAAGAAAGACAGCCTCCATTAACCAAATGGAACGATCCTAGGCACAATCCAGCTCGGAGCCCTCACGGAAGACGTTTCAAAGGTGGGTGTGTTACTGCATCTGTCTCCAAGCCCAGGAGCCCTGGGGGTGGTAGATTCCTCTTGATCAAGTCCAGATGCGCCTCTCATGCTCTGTAGAGACAATCTAGGACTAAACAGCAAATTTAACCACCCTCAAACCACAGTATATAATATGAAAGGGAAAGTGGGATAACCGCAATAAATCCTCTGTCATTTAGAAAAGGGAGGAAGATAAAGTAACATGCAGCAGTGGTGGTGGGGAGTCTGTAACAAGGATCGCCCCTTGCTGGAAATGCAGACGTCCCCTTCCCGGCAGCAGAAGGGGTCACTTGGTTAGTTGATGGGGGCTGCCTGGTGGAGAGTGCTTCTCATCCTTTTCTTCCCAAGTCTTTCCTGAGAGGAACAGCAGGAAGGCTGTCTTTGCCTGTGTGCTCTGGAGCTTAAGCCGTCTCTGCACTGCACTGGCAGAGTTATCCAGGGCGGAGAATTGCTGTAGGGTTTGAGCAGTCACAGGTCTGTGTTTGCCAGGTTTGGGATTTCCCTGGCAGGACACTACCTTTCTTTAAAACCAACAGGCAGCCAGCCAGGGGATTTGATCCCCAGGAATTCCATTAGTTTGTAGCTAAGACAGAAATCTCATCAAGTTTATGACCTTTGGCTCTGGACTTTTTCCTCGTGGTTTATGTAGCAACAGGCTGCGAAATTCTGCCCTCAGCCCACAGCATCAGTTTAACCCTTTGCATCCTGTTCCCTGTCCCAGTGCAGCAGCAAACAGCAGCCTGGTGTGCTGAGGATGCTCTGGCGTGACCCTGCTTTTCGGAAGAGACCAGCCGATGCCCCTTAACAAGGGGGATTTGTTCTCCTGCCAGTAGAGGGTACTTAGCAGAAATATTTCAGAGGAGCCTGGGCTTCCGCCATTTGTCTGCTTCTCCCCTAATCTTATTTCCTATCTTTTTATCTCTCCTCCAACCAAACTTCCACAAGGGTAGAGGACTTGGCTTTTCAGCTGGGCGAGGTGGCTTACCTGGCGGGCAGCCGTCTGGGATCTTCTGATCCCAGGGAGGGCCTCTTCTGGCAAAGATGTGTGCGGTTCTGTATGTGGTGCAGATGGGCCAAGCTCCCTTTCTTGTAGGAGTTTAATGGAGACCATGAGAAACTGCCACACTCCAACATTCAGCAATTTTTTTGCCAATCCATTCCTTAAAGCTCTAGGGGGAGGAATGGCGTTCTCACAAACAGAAAGAGGCACTTGCATCAAAAGAATTAAGATGTTTGAGCTGCCAGATACAGAAACAAAAGCTTCCAGAATCCATTCCGCTCAGCAACTATTTGATATGACTGGGAAACATTCAAATTGGGTAGAAGTCACCAAAGAGACTGCAGTCATCCTGCTGTGATTAAGTTAACAGGAAAGATTTTGCTTTGGAAATAATCTAAATAGCTTTTGGCAGTTTGCTCTTCAGCTCAAGAACCAAAATTGAAAGAGAGTTTAAGCTTTTGAATTTAAATACCTGGAAAGCTCTGGGAGATAATAGAAAACCCACTGTCCTGTTGAAATTCCGAAGGCAATTTTAGCATTTGTTTAGCTGTGTGTAAAATTTACCTGTGCTGTGCACTCCTCTCAGGAAGTCAACTTTTTCAAAATATTTTGGAGATTGCCATTTCAGAAAGGAATTTGGAGAGAACTGGGATCCAAATTCGTCCTTGTTCCAATGCACCTGTGCCAAGCGTCAGCCCCATTCTGGCCTTTGCCCAGAGACAAATTATGCTAGTTACCTTTTGCCTACTGTGATACCTTTGTGATGCTTACCAGGAAACTAGCAGTTGGTCTGATGGAAGTGCAGAGGCCTGGGATTACTTGCCCGAGTCCTGCTACTGATCGCCCAATGTCTTTGAAACGATATCATATTTAACTTGGCCGGTTCTCACTCGTCCCTTTGGAGATCTCTGAGATCTCTTCCAGCCACAAAGTCTATGAGTCTGTGATCTCTTGAGTCACAAAGCAAGATCATTTGATATATGTGAGATGATAATAAGCTGTAATCAGGGGACATTTTCTAGTCATACGCATGAAATCTCTGAGTCATCAGGGACAACTCCTTTTTCTCCAGCCCACAACTTGCATCTTGGGCTTGCCTCTCTGATGTTCATTTCTGTGTTCACTCCCTGAGCATAGGGCTTCAGCCTTAGCATGGATGACTGGAAAATCCTTCCTTCTCATCTCCCATCCCCAAAAGGTCAGGATTTCCCTCTTCTCTTCTGCCTGCACACTGCACTTGACTCTCTTCTCAACTGCAGCACTAATTTTATTATTTTCTCTAATTCTTCCATGGGTCCTCCATTGAAGGTCCTCCTTCCTTAAAGGTCCTCCAAGGCCTCCTTTGACACCAACATACTCTTGTAATTTCATCTGTCATTCTTTTCATTCAAACTGATGTGCCAGCCATTCTCTGGAGATGGCCTATACTTTTCCTTCCAACGTCTTTGCAGGTAGGATTACTCAGTTACTTCTACCTGGATTGCCTGTCACCTGCCTGTGAATCTCTGCTTGTAACAAACTCCATCTCTTCTTTGAGGTTAAAATCAAATGCCCCCCCCCCCCGAAGCTTTTCTATTTCCTCAACAGGACAGGACCTCCCTCTCTTTAGCCATTCTACCATATGCAACTGGTGTACACTTGCTTCATCTTTTGCTGTTAGATTTCATACCCTTGAGAGAAAGAGCATTTAACGGTGAGGAACAGAGTCTGGCTTGTGTTAGGTGCTCAGTCAGAATGTCCTGAACCGGGCTGAATGATTATGGGGAAGCAGCAGTTACTTCAGTATGGGAAATGAAGCATAGTAGGTATGATGTTTATCAAATTAAATATGCCAGGGAAGATTTACATCAAGATAAAACCTAGTGTGTGTGTGTATATATACACCCATATATGATCATTTTAAACTTTTACAATTGTGGTGGGCAGAACACTAAGATGGTTTCTGTAATTCCTGGTCTCTGGTGTACACATACTTTTTTCTTAGTTTTTCTTGCCAAGGCTAGTCTAGATGTTGCTGTGAAGAGATTTCGAAGATGTAATTGAAGTTCCAATAGGGGGATTATCTAGACAGGCTTCCCCTAATGACAGGAGCCCTTTACATCTACATCTAGAGTCAGAGCGAGGAGAAGTTGGAGATTCTAAGGTTGAGATGGATTTGACACATGGAATTCTAGTGCTAACCAAAAGATGGATAGGACCACATGGCAAGGAATGCAGGTGACTTGTAGAGCTGAGAATCGCCCCCAGCTGATAGCCAGTAAGAAAATAAGGACATTAGTTTTATAACTGTAAGTGTCTTGGTCCATTTTTATGTTGCTATCACAGAATACTAGAGGCTGGGTAATTTATAAAGAGAAGAAGTTTATTTATAAACTTTCATATATCCTGTTTTTGATGAGGGCCACGTGCCCGGTCAGAGCAATGGTGGAAAAGTGGAAAAGCCAGCAGATCTATGCAAAGAAATCTCCTGGTGAGAGAGGAAGTTAGAGAGAGTCTAGGATGTTGAACTCAGTTTTGTAACAACTTGCTCCCCTAGTAATCTAGTCCCTCCAGAGTGAGAACTTGAGATTGTACTAATTTGCAGTACCGTCAACAGCATATAGCAGTTGTTTTCTCTCTGCATCCACACCAGCATCTATTGTTTTTGGACTTGCCATTATAACTGGGATAAGGTGATATCTCATCTTGGTTTTAATTTGTGTTTCTTTGATGATTAGTGACGTTGAACATTTTTTTCAGATGTTTATTGGCCATTTGTCATTCTTTTGAGAAGCTTCTGTTTTTTGTCCACTTTTTAATAGGGTTCTTTGTGCGTTTCTTGCTGATTTGCTTGAGTTCTTTATAAATTCTGGTGATTAGTACTTTATCAGACATATAGCTTGTGAATATTTTCTCCGACTCTGTAGGTTGTTCATTTGCTTTGTTGATTTTTTTTAGTTGTGCAAAAGCCATTTAGTTTAATCAAATCCCACTATTCCCATGGTTGCCATTGGGGTCTATTTCATAAATTCTTTGCCTCAGCTGATATGTACCTACATTTTCCTCCAATTCTTATGGTTCCTCTAATTTTCCTTATTTCTTATGGTTTCTTCCTTAGATCTAAGTCTTTTATCCATCTTGAACTAGATTTTGTGAGTGGTGAGAGGTAGGGGTACTGTGTCATTCTTCTGCATGTGGCTATCCAATTTTCCCATCACTATTTATGACATAGGGCTTCTTTTTTCCCAGTGTTCACATTATTGTCTTTTTTGTCAAATATCAGTTGATTGTAGGTAGATGGTTTTATATCTGGGTTGTCTGTTCTGCTTCATTGGTTTATATATCTATTTCTGTATTAATAGCATGCTGTTTTAGTTATTATAGCCTTGTCGTATAGTTTGAAGTCTGGTAAGATGATGCCTCCAGATTTTTTTTTTTTTTAAGATTACTTTGGCTATTTGGGCTCTTTTCTGGTTAAAAATTTTTCTAGATCTGTATATTATGACTGTGGCAATTTGTTGGGGATTGCATTGAATTTGTAAATCACTTTGGATAATATGAACCTTTCAACAATCTTGATTCTACCTATCCATGAACAGGGTACGTTTTTCTATTCATTTGTTTCTATACTTTGATTTCTTTCCTTAGAGTTTCATAGGTCTCCTTGTAGAGATCTTCTTGTTAGGTATTAGGTATTTTATTTATTTATTTATTTTTTTGTAGCTATTGTATATCATATTGAGTCTTTGATTTGACTCTTGGCTTGACTATTATTAACATATAGAAATGCTATTGATTTATGTATGTTGATTTTGTATCCTGAGGCTATGCTGAATTTATTTACCAATTCCAAGAGACTCTTGGTGGAATCTTTGCAATTTTCTACATACATTATCATAGTTAGCGAAGAGCAATAATTTGCTGGTTGCTCTGGCTAGGACTTCCAGCACTATGTTGAATGCAAGTGGTGACAATGGGCATCTTTGTTCGTTCCAGTTCTTAGGGGGAATGCTTTCAGATTTTCCACATTTAGTAAGATATTGCCTATGGTGTCATATATGGCTTTTATTATTCTGAGATATGTTCCTTTTATGCCTAGTTTTTTGAGGCTTTTTATCCCATTGCTACTCTAGAGCACTAGCCATCTTGAAAGAGTGTTGGATTTTGTCAAATGTCTTTTCTTTATCTATTTAAGATCACATGGTTTTTGTTTTTGCTTTTGTTTATGTGGTGAATTGTGTCTATTGATTTATATGTGTTTAATCACCCTTGTATCTCTGGGATGAAGCCTATTTGGTCTTCCTGGATTATTATTATTATTATTATTATTATTATTATTTTTGAGATAGAGTCTCACTATGTCACCCTTGGTAGAGTGCAGTGGCATCACAGCTCACAGCAACCTCAAACTCTTGGGCTTAAGTGATTCTCTTGCCTCAGCCTCCCAAATAGCTGGGACTATAGGCACCCACCACAATGCTGGCTATTTTTTGGTTGCAGTTGTCATTGTTGTTTGGCAGGCCTGGGCTGAGTTTGAACCTGCCAGCCCCCATATATGTGGCCGACGCCTTAACCACTGAGCTACAGGCACTGAGCCTGGATTATTTTTTTTTGATGTGTTGTTGAATTCAGTTTGCTAGTATTTTACTGAGAATTTTTACATCTATATTCATAGGGTTATCGTCTGTAGTTTTTTTGTTGTTGTGTCCTTTCCTGGCTTTGGTACTAAGGTGATACTCACTTTGTCATAAAATGTGTTGGGGAGGATTGATTCCTTCACTCTCAATATTGTGGAATAATTTCTGTATTAAAGGTCTTTTTTTAAATTTCTGAATTAAAATTTCTTCAGGTCTGATAGAATTTAGCAGTGAATCCAACTGGTCCAGGGTTTTTTTTTTTTTGGTTGGGAGGGTTTTTTTGTTTGTTTGTTTCTTTTTAAAATTACTGTTGTAATCTCACTGTTGTTGGTTTGTTCAGGAGTTCTGTTTCTTCCTGGTTGAGTTTTGGGAGGTTGTATGTTTCTAGGAACTTGTCCATTTCATCTAGGTTCTCTAGTTTATGCACATAGAGATTTAAAAAGGATTTGTGGATAATGTTTTGTGTTTCTGCATTATCTACTGTCACTATTTTCATTTCTCATTGAGCTTATTCGTGTCCTTTCTTTTCTGTTCTTGGTTAGTCTAGCAAGAGGTCTGTTGATTTTGTCTTTTCAAATAACCAACTTTTAGTTTTCTTAACCTTTGTGGTTTTTTGCTGATTCATTTAGTTCTGCTCTGACCTTAGTTATTTCATTTGTTCTGCAGGCTTTGGGTTTGGTTTGATCTTCCTTTTCTAGATCCTTGAGGTATGACAATAGGTTGTTAATTTGTGACCCTTATGTCTTTTTTTTTTTTTTTTGAGACAGAATCACACTGTGTCACCCTTGGTACAGTCCCGTGGCATCACAGCTCAAAGCAACCTCAAACTCTTGGGCTTAAGAGATTCTCTTGCCTCAGTCTCCCAAGTAGCTGGGACTATAGGTGCCCACCACAACACCTGCCTACTTTTTTATTGTAGTTGTCATTATTGTCTAGCAGGCCTGGGCTGGATTTGAACCTGTTAGCCCCAGCGTATGTGACTGGCACCCTACCCACTGAGCTACGGGCGCTGAGCCGGTTCTGTCTTTTTGCATAGGCATTCAAGGTTATGAATTTCCCCCTGTGGAATGCTTTTGCTGGGTCCCAAAGATTTTGATAGCTTGTGTCCCCTTTGTCAGAATAGGGTCTTTCTAACTTCCTCTTCAGCATCTGTGATATCCCCTTTCATCTAGTGAAAGTGTTAAAGATAAGCCCAGAGAGGTCCCATTGCTACTCTAGAGCACTAGCCATCTTGAAGGAGCCATGTAAAGAGAATGGTGGAGTTTAGTCCTAATGTACTTATTTTCTCCGAGAATGGGTAACTAATGTGGTATGTAACACATGATTCACTCACTTGGGTTTCTAAAAGAATATTCTACAAGTGATTCAGAAGAAATAAACCTGATTCCACGGCATTAGACCACAGAAGGACAGATAACCAGAGGATGGTGAGGCTATAACAAATACAGTTGGCTAGTTGTAAATTCTCAGTACGGAAGTAATGAGAGAAGTCCCTAAAGGAGCCTGTGTGGCTACACCCATGAGCCCTTTAGATTATATTGACTCACATTTTCAGAGTACACATGCAAAGTTGACAAAATGATGTATAACCAGGAACTGTTCTACCAGCAAAACCCAAATTGTGCTATGCAGAATAAATAAAGATAATTTTTCCATGCTATGTCCAAAGTAAAAATAATTGCACCCACTGATTAGGGCGGGTGATTGTCAAGAGAAAGTCAAGTTCCTCAATTCTTGTTTTGCTTTTGCCATTCTAGCTTGTGAGGGAGTATTTGAAAGCAAGGGGAGAGCTAACTACCCTATCTAGGTTCAAGTCTTCCAACCTGGCTAAAGCACATTCTTCTAGCAGGTTTTATACAGTTTTCAAATGAGATGGATAAGCCATTGCAAGTGAAGAAATAAACACTTTGAGAAATCTTGAAGAAAAAGAAAGATATAAGGAGACTAGAGAACAAGGAACTTTGTACCAAGGAAGAACCACCAAAAGTATACATGATGGTAACTTTAAGTCAAGGCCAGACAAAGTCTTCCTATGATAGCCTGTGCCTCACTGGTGTAAGCAGCAGCTGCTCTCAGGGAGCTCTAAGAGAAGATTAGGTTAGATTTCTTTCATTTTCTTGCACAGAGTTAATAACTGGTCATAAAAATATGGCAGGCAATATGTTTTGACTTCAGCAAACATTTAACAATATCCTTGTGCACAATGGGGACATGGGGGCTGTGTGTAGGCTTAGAAACAAGCTATTTGTGCACAGTTGACATCAACTCATTAATATTTATTAATAACTTAATGAGTTAATATAAATGTAGGAATATACATGACATGGATCTCTGTCCACAGACATGACATGGATCTCTGTCCACAGTCATCCTCAGTTCAACATTTTCATCAATTGATAATCAAAAATATATGCAGAATATAGAGGGGAAAGTATAGAGAAAAAAAGTTGACGATCAAAGTTTTGGGAGGAATACTGAGGAAAGTGGATGAAATAACAGTGCAGGAAAGTACAAGCTCCCCCACCTCCAATGCTGTATTTTGTCTTAAAAAAACCACAAACTAGCCCAGATAATTTAGTGCACAAACAGGCATATCAATGTTTTAATTTACACTTTTATTACTTGTAAGAGAGAATTTGATCAAAGGTTTATCCACTGTTGGCAATCACGTTTCATATGTGATTACCTTTTCATAGAATTTGCTCATTTTGGCTTGGCACCTGTGGCTCAATGGACTAAGGTGCCAGCCACGTACACCTGAGCTGGCGGGTTCGAATCCAGCCCCAGCCCACCAAACAACAATGACGGCTGCAACCAAAAAATGGCCGGGCGTTGTGGCGGGCGCCTGTGATCCCAGCTACTTGGGAGGCAGAGGCAGGAGACTGGCTTGAGCCCAGGAGTTGGAGGTTGCTGTAAGCTGTGATGCCATAGCACTCTATCCAGGGTGACAGCTTGAGGCTCTGTCTCAAAAAAAAAAGAATTTGCTCATTTTACTACTGGAGTATTTGTCTGCTATTTATTAATTTGTAACATTCTTTATATATTAATCCCTTCCCTATTATCCCAAATATTTCATCCAGTTTACCATTTGTCTTTTAATCTTGCTTATGGTTTTTTTTTTTTTTTTGGTATAATAAATACATGCTTTTAATGTGGTTAAGTCTCATTCTTTTATTTTAGGGTTTCTATGTTAATAAATATACTTAGAAAATCCGCACCTGCTTTAATAGATAATATTCACTAATATTTCCTAATTCTTTTAGGTTTCACTGGAAATCTTTTAGTCCATCTGGATTTTATTTTAGTGTGTGGTAAAAACCCTAGCAATTGAAATTATTTTATTCTCAACGCTTAGCCAATTTTATCAACACTAGTTATGAATAATTTATCATTTTCCCAATGATTTGAAACAGTATCAAAGCAATAACTGCAACAATAATTAATAAGATCTAACATTTGATTATTGCCTAGGCTGAGCCAGGCTCTGTTCTCACATGTATTAACTCATTTATTTCTCCTCACTCAGGGTAGATAGTATTATTATCACTCCTATGTTATTATAGCATCCCTCAGTGTGGAGACTGATGCCCAGATAGGCTGAATAACATGGTTAGGTCACATAGTTAGTGAGTGGTTGTGTTCAGATAAGGACTTGGACAGCTGACTCCAATATTCAAGCTTTGGAATTACTTGATATACTTGGTTTTGTTTCTAGGTTTTCTCTCTTATTCATTTCTCTATTGATACTGCACTGTTTCAATATTTAATACAAGTCACTCTCCTAATGTCTTTCTTTACTAATTTCTAATTTAACTACTGTTGTTCTTCCATATTATAATCTAGCTTCCTAAAGTGTCAAAGCCATTTTCTTATAAATGCTAAAGCAGCCAAACAATATAAGCCATGTTTTTCTAGAAAGTCTCTTGACAGCATTTTTTGAGGTAAAGGATTTTACGGGGCTCTTTAGCAAGAGATGCATCCCATGACTGCTCTTGCTGATATGGGGTGCCCTGTAGAGTTTCTAGTGGACACAGAGATCCGAGCTGTGCTTAAAACTCCATGCCTTGGTTCTTCATCTGTCTAGAGCAGCAGTTCTCAACCTATGGGTCATGACCTACAGGAACTGTATCAAAGGGTCACAGCATTAGGAAGGTTGAGAACCACTGATCTAGTGGAAATAATAATAGTACTTAGTATAAAGGGTGGTTAGGAGACTAAATGAGTTAATATTTGTGACGTGCTTAGAATGGTGTTGGGCACATAGTAAGTGCTAAGTAAGCGTTTGCAAATTCAAAGGAAATGTTTGCTCTAGTCTAGAACATGATGTTCTGATTTGGATACTTGAACCGAATGTGCAAATCAATTGTGGGTGTTTTTTAGTTTATAAACATGGATCTTCCTGGACTTGGCATGTGATGATTTCCAATAGAAAATATGTCTCTCAAAGCTCTTTGACATCAGTTTTCTTATCTTATGCTCTTGGCAACCTGCTGAGCAGAGCAGGGTGTATGATCCTTGTTGAGGAGTGGGAAAACGATTTTTTTAACGGAGAGCCTAACCATCATTTTTTGGAACAAAATTCATTTTCTTTTTTAAAATCTTCCTTGGTCTGGCTCGGTGCCTGTGGCTCAGAGGGCTAAGGCACCAACCATGTACACCTGAGCTCGCGGGTTCGAATCCAGCCTGGATCTGCCAAACAACAATGACAGCTGCAACCAAAAAATGGCTGGGCGTTGTGGTGGGCGCCTGTAGTCCCAGCTACTTGGGCGGCAGAGGCAGGAGACTCGCTTGAGCCCTGGAATTGGAGGTTGCTATGAGCTGTGATGCCACGGCACTCTACCCAGGGTGTCAGCTTGAGGCTCTGTCTCAAAAAAAAAAGATAATAAATAAAATCTTCCTTGGTCTTAGATGGAATCAAAATTCAAATGATGTCAGAATGATTTCTTCCTTCATGCAAAAGAAAACTTCTAATAAAAGTCAGTCAAGCGCAATTGACTTGAGAGAGGACCACAAAAAAGCAGCACGTTGTATGCTATTCCTTTTCTCAATAGGATAGTTTTCTTCTCCATTGTAACTTTAATAGAGACTGATTTTACACTTCCTATTTAGAAATACCCTGAACTGTGGTTTCCAGAGGCCTCACATCCACAGGGCGAGCTCAGGAGGCACACAGGCACTCTGGGCATTCTTGGGATTCTTTGTTAAGTTGGGCCAAGCTCTGGGTTAGGATGGAATGAACACAGTTGGAAGTGGGTACCCCATGGGAGGGCCACAGTACGGTGCACTCTGGGCTCAGTGTGTGGTTTTGTCCCACAGATTCATCACTCATGCTGCAGCAGATGGTGGGTGTTGGACTGGGCTCCGTGGCTGTCGTGATTGTTCTCACATTCCTCTCCTTCTCAGCAGTGTGGTATGTGAGGCTGTCATTTTTGAGAAATGAGTGGAATGGTTGGGAGGATGGGTTGGAGTCATGAAGAACAGCTGGGGATGAGGGGTGGCGGTTGTCCTGAGCTCAGCAAAGCACATTCAGCAGGTGAAGGCATGACTGACCCTGTCCTTCTGGCCCAGGAAGAGAATGGGGACAGTGATGGCTGTCCTGGCCACACACAGAAGCATGGCTGATCTTCCATGCCTTCCCCTCCCAGCAGTATGTGTGTGAACTGCATGTAGGGCTACACAGTGGGAGGACCAGTGTGTTCATTATTTGTCTCTTCCCTCCTCCTCCTCCATCTCTAGAGTGCAGATAGGCGCAGTGTGGGAAAGATATGCCCCACTGGGACAGACCTACTGACAGCTTTTGAGCTGCCTGCACGGAGACCCCCTTCATCCAGGGGGTGCATGTGGACCTATGACTTTCCTCCTTCCCAGCTTGGCCCCATTCCTCGATTCAAGATGGTGGCTGTCCCACTGGAGTCCCTGAAAGTGAGAAAACTCAGAAACTGCTGACATCTTCCCTGCTACAGGACCAGTTCCACATCTATGAACCTGAGACCCTTGATGTACAATGTGGTATTGACCACAGGCTGCAGATCTCTTCTCTTCCTCTGAGTGAGGTCTGAGAATTAGCTCTTGTAGACATGGAACACAAGAGTCTGCATTCTCCATAGCATGTCTGTTAATTAATTCAGAGGCCAATCTTTTACAGTATACAATCAGATGGGCTTAAGTTTGGGCTAGAGTTGGACTTCATGGAGGAGGCCACTGAAAATGATAGAGAACAGTGACATGGGCCAACATTGCAAGCAGCCCATTTCCTGCAATTAGTTGGTATACTAACTAGAAGATATATCATCCTCGCTTCACCAATAAGTTCCCTATTACATCTGTTAGGCAATATTGTTTTGATACAATTCCCATTGTCCTATATGTTCAAATTTATGTCTACATGCTGGGACAAATATTCTGTAATTAAGATTGTTCTTCCCTTGGTTAATTTTTTATTACTGAGCATCTCCTAAAAGTGTCCCATGTTTTCCTTTAGAAATTGGAATTCAATAGGAGTGTACTAACAGTGGGTTCAACTGTTGGTATTGAGCCCATAACTACCTAATCCTGGCTGTTGATTACAACATCATGAACCGTGAAACATCCGAGGTTAGCAGCACTGGTCTGCCATCTACATGCTGCTGAGTCTACAGATGGAGTGTGTTAGATTGGACTTTTATAACTTTTGAATCAGTATTTTCTAACTTTCCTCTCTGACAGTTTAACACCAAGGCTCGTGGCATCCCTCCTTCTTCACTTGCTCACTAGGCTTAGAGAAGAAAAGCCATAGGGTAGGAGAGAGGAGGACAGTTAACATTGCACAACCTCAGGGTACAGCAAAAACAAACCAGTCCTGAGAAAAAGGACACTCTTTGCAATGAGTTGGGCGGGCACGGTCTGCACTGGCCCACTGGGTATTGGTGGGGATGAATCTGAGTAGCCTGGGCTTGTGGGCAGATGAGCAAACAATAGGAACAGGTGGAAACTGCCCATGAAGCTGCTCCACGCTGGGATGGGGAGAGCCCAGAGTATACGTACTCAATTGGGAAGAATCGGTGGGGGGTGTGTAATATCCTGACACTTGAGTGTTCAATGCCAACTGTCTGCACCTGGCCCCTCCCTACATTAGGCAGCATCAGGAATGATTGACCTATGTCTTCTGAGGTGCTGCCCTCAGACTAACCTATTATCAACCTTTAAAACCCTTCCTGCTCTCAATAGACTAATACAAACTGCTCTCAATTTTTAATTTTTATGTGCAACAATTCGAACTCATACTATTTTTATGGCTCCTGAACTAGATTAGGAATCATTACAAATTATTGTGGTTTGTATAGGGCAGGGCCTCTGATAAGTAAGGATTTTTCCTAAAATCCCATCTTTGTCAAAAGAGAGAATCTGAGCCTCCTCTTACTTTATTTTTACCAGTTCTGGAAATGCTACACATTGCTATAGCTGCCCCCCCGCCATACAAATTTCCAGCTCTAGAATTAACTGCCAGAGATGCAGTTAGTTGTCTACATGGAATGTAGCATAATTGCCCTAAAAAGGAAGAAATCCCATTTGCTTAGTGTTAAAAGTTTCTGGTTAAAGTAACTGACTAAATATTAAAATATCAACCTCTGAGTACAGTGCAGAAAAGTAAAAGTAGTTCATATAAAATTATTAAAATGCCAAAAATGTTGGCTTTGTTATTTCTTCTAACTATTCCAAATGGTTCAGTGTTAATACTTGAAGTGGGGCCAACCTAGTGGCCCCCACACTTCAGGCATTGAACTAGACTCACTGGGCTGTGAGTCTAGTTTTCTTTCCTGACATTTGTTAGCCCATGAGCTAGCTCCTGGTCTAATCTTTGAATAGCCTTTTGGTTCCCGAGAAAGTCAGACCTTTAAATTTTATATACATGTACATATACAAACTATTGTTTTTATTATAGCACATATGTCTTCTTATGGGTATCTTTTCACTGTAATGGACCTCTACCAATCCCATCTACAAAGAGCTGTGAATAATCCAACCAACGGATGAGGGTTTATTAGGGGAAATAGGTGAGACTCTAGTCTCTGGCCCAAGACGTAAGATTGAAAGCTGGGTGCTTACACTAGGACCAGAGCAGAAGTGATTATCTCGAAATTTTACATCAGCTTAGAATAAAGTTAATGTTTAAATTGATTTTGAAGGAAGTAAAAAAGAATTCTCAGCACTCCCAATTTATTGCTAATCTCACATTCTGATTTTATAAAACTTCTGGTTATTCATTCTCTTCTTCTAAGAGAAAACTTGGGTCAGCAGTTAATCAAATAGTGTTGTAAGGACCTACAGTATCCATTTTGGTTCAACACAAGTACTCGCTTCTGGAAGGCAAGAAGGGTTTGGCCTTTTCTGTGGCCCACTTTGCGGGTGGTGATACGGTAAACCAAGTCAATTTGAAAAGCAGTGGGTGCTCTTGTTTCAGAGAGTGAATCATTCCACTGGTGGAATAGGTGGGTATGTATTGTGCGCGTATCAAAAGGTATGTGTGTACCTTTTGAGCAAAACTCAGGGCTACCAAATAGGGGTCAGTTTGAACATGTGGTTTTGTAACATGCTTCTCTTACTCATCAACATTTACTGGATACATTTTTTCATGTCCATAATGACTGCCTTATAAGTTTGTACCATAATTTATTTTAAAAAAGAATTCTGTTGTGCATTGTGCATTTAGAGTGTTTCTAGATGCTTACCATTCTTACACAAGTCTGTATAAATGTATGCAATTATCACGTATGCTAAATTCCTGAAGTAAAATTGTTGGACTGGGAACTGTGTACATTTTATATTGTACTACATATTGCCTGAGGAGTTTCACACAAAAGTTTATACCACTTTTCACCAGTAGGAAGCCTTGCCACCGTTAAACAACATTGTTGATATTGTTAATCTTTATTAATTTGTTAGGGTAATTAACAATTATTAATTGTTAAATAATTAATCTTGATTAAGAATTATGTTACAGTGTTTTGTTTATATCTCTCTATGTTGATTGGGTGTTTGTAAATCTGTCTTTGTGAATTGCCATTTTTCTCAGCACTTGGTCTGTTTATCTTTTATTGATTTGAAAAAGCTCTTTATAGGACGGTGCTGTGGCTCAGTGAGTAGGGCACTGGTCCCATATACCAAGGGTGGCGGGTTCAAACCTGACCCGGTCAAACTGCAACAAAAAATAGCCGGGCGTGTGGCAGGCACCTGTAGTCCCAGCTACTCAAGAGGCTGAGGCAAGAGAATTGCCTAAGCCCAAGGGTTAGAGGTTGCTGTGAGCTATAATGCCACAGCACTCTACCAAGGGCAACAAAGTGAAACTCTGTCTCAAAAAAGAAAAGGAAAAGCTCTTTATATCTTAGTAATTTTAATTTTTAGCTGTCATATCTTGTAAACAATTTTCTTTTATCATTTTCAAAAACTGGCAACCTTGTTTTTATAACCTTTTTTGTTATACTTCACCACACAAAAAGTTTAAGTTTGTATACTCAAATTTATCACTCTTTTTCATTATGTAGAACCTTCCAATCTCCAGGTACTAAATATAGTCTAGCATTAAGAAAAAAAAAACCCATTTAAATCTTTAATCCATCTGAAATTTATTTTAGGATAGGGAGTGAGTTGGTGGGGTGGGGGCAGGGAGTATCTTTTTAAAATTCTTACTAAATAGTTAGCTAGTTGTCTTGTTCATTGATGCCCCCCCACCAGTGATTTGAATTTATATACTGAATCATATACTAAAGTCTATTTCTGAACTTTAACTCTTGTTCTACTGATTTATTTTTGTGTCAATACCACCTACAGTAATTTAAAAATAGTTTTTAAAAAAAAATACCAAATGCGAGTAAGTTGCCACTGTTTTTCTGTTAATTCTCAGAGTGGTCTCAGCTTTTATTACATATTTATTCATGTATACATATTTATTATACATAAACTAAAGAAGCTGGTGAAGTTCCCCTCTCCCCAATCTTAGTATTTGGGGGAGGGATGTTTTAAATAAAAAGTACGCCTATCACAGAACATGGTATTTGTCTCCATGTCTAGAATATTCAACTTACAAGGTAATTCATAGGAATCTTTGTTTTGTGTGTCTAGCTATTTTATATTTGGTTATCCTGACATCGCAAGTCATTTCTTTAGCTCCTGCCTCTGAAAGTGCATGCCACAGCCTGTCACTGCTGATATTTTTGCAGTTTTTTTGCTCTGGCAGCCTGCCTTTTAGGGAAAAATTTGCATCAAAATGGCTTTTTTTTTTTTTTCCATTTTGCGGTTTGGCTGAGGCTGGGTTTAAACCCACCACCTTCGGTATATGGGGCCAGCGCTGAGCCACAGGCACCGCCCCCAAATGGCTTCTTAAACATAATTATTTTCTGGGGTATGTATTTGACCTAAGGAAACTCACAGGTCCTTGGCATGCTTCGGAGGGCTGTCCTGCCATCATGGGTAGCGCCAGCCACAGACTATAGCTTTCTTACCTGGTAGACCCTCTGTCCTCTGGCTAACGGAAATGTAACTTGTTTGTTTTTGTTTTGCCCTGCCACTATGCTAACAGCCTTCATCTCTTGACCCTTGGGTTTCTTATTCTTGAAATGAGATAACAGGCCACTGTGTCCTCTGATGCTTTAGGGGGACACAAGTCAAATTCTGAGCCTCAGCTCCTTGAAACTTCTCCTGCCAGGCTGGGGTCAAGGAGACTCCTTCCCCTCTACCAGTGGGGTGTGGAGTGGAAACGCTCACACCCCAACAGCTTTCTCCAGGGGACTTCTTTCTTTGGAACTTTTAAATTTAAGCCACTTTATATCCTCATTTTGATATTGAGCTAAGGGTCACGGGACAATTTGGAAACCCCATTTTAGAACATAGGAGTACTTAGCAACCTATTTCTTCTCAATTCCTTTGGACTTCATTTAAAACAAAACAAAAAGATTACAATGTGATGGGGTGGGTCAAAGGATATAAAAATACACTTCTGAGAATGAGAAATATGCCTTTACCTTTGCCATATTCTGTTGTTAGAAGTAAATCCCCTTCAAGGGGATGGGATTATATGCAGTCTCTGAACACTAGGGGGCGGGGATCATAAGGTTCATTTTAGCTGGTCAATTACTAAAGAAAAAAAATCAATTATAAACTTTAAACTCTACTACACTATTTCCTGGGAGAGCTAATTGACTTTGCAGCAAAAGCCTGGGGCATAATTCTATTCCTCCTAGGGAGAGGTGTAAAGGATGCCAGGATGGAAGTGGCCAAGGGACCTTGCAGGCTGGGTTTGCAAGGTTTTTCTCACCTTTGACCAGATGAACTAACTTCAGGGGCACACAGATTCAGGGGAGAGAAAGGCACCATTTCTTTGGGTCCATGGAGTCTCACTCAGTTGCCCTGGGGTTGAGTGCAGTGATGTCATAGCTCACAGCAACCTTAAAGTCTTGGGCTCGAGTGATTCTCTTGCTTCAGCAAGAGAATGTGCCCCATCCCCTAGACTTGGGCTTAGTGGGATTCAGGATTTGTGAGCTTGTCTCGCAAAAGTCCAGCTCTGACTAGTGGGGGAGAGCCTCGTGTGGACCAGAAGGGTTAGTTCTGCGTGGTAGTCTCTGGGTGTGGCCACAGTCTTGATGGGCTTGGCAGGTAAAGGGACATTGATGGATTCAAAGCTTCCAGAGGGTGGTCAGAACTCTGGGGATCAGTGCTGGAGAGCAAAACGTTCTCCCCAGCCTTCAGGCCCTGGGACCCTCTCTGGCCAAACAAAGACCCGGCAGCAGCTGTGTGCAGCAGAGATGGGCTGGGGCTGGGAGGTGAGAAGAACCCACAGTTCTGAGCCATGAGTCATTGACTTCCTCTGTCCACCGCACTGTGCTTGTCAATGAAAAGTGTAACCAAGGACTTGAAAGGCAACTCAGTTCCTAAGCCAGAGGGAACTTGGTTCTCTTTGGATGCTCACTGTGGCTTGGGGTGTCACCGAGCTGCACACCAGAATTGGAGAGCTCGGGTGCCCTGGTGGCCCACATGGACTTTGCCAGGGCAGGTGAGGGCCAGCAGCGAGGCTGTCTGCAGCAAGGCTGCTTTCTGCCTAAAGCTGGGCAGTGCCCACAAAGGAGGACAGTCGTCTTGGAGCCTAGGGAAAGGAGGTCAGAGAGCAGAGGCTGGGCAGTGCACGTCTTGCATTGGACAAGGGCCTGGCTAGAGAATGTAAATGTCCACACTGCAGGCAGCCCTGTGAGGGGGATGATGTACCGGTTGTGAGCCTGGAAGTCTCCAGCCTAAACCCGGCCCCCGCCCCTGTTTTCCACCAACAGTGCAAATCCTGCTGAGTCTGACTTGGCTTCCTGTGATCTCCATGCCCCTCATTAGAAGGAAACTGAAGGAAAACTGCAAAGGCAAAAGGACCAGTCTCCATCCTGATCTCCGGAGCCCAACCTCACAGTCTCCACCTGGAACGCACTCTGCTGCCGGCCACTTCCCTTTACTTCCCCGCCTGTCCACAGCTCCCCTGACGGCCTCTCCTTCAACCTGCAGGCTGCTGCTGGCTGCCTCAGACCCGCTCAGGTGAGGTTGGAGTCGAGAGCTGGAAGCCATCTGGAAGATTCAGCTCTGAGAGCCCTCGGATCTTAGTGGGAGCCAGGCACAGACAAACCGGGGCTTGTCCCTGGATGACATTCAAGAAATGAGACGCACAGAGTAGTTGCCTTTGCTGGAGAAATACAGGATGCTGAGCAGTCTGGGGCAGCTGCCGGTGTGCCTTGGACGTCTCGCCATGTCTACTCCACCCTTAGCCCGTGACCCTGGCCTGTATCTGTATCGATTGTGTTGCATGCTCAGCTTTTTAAAGCTGACCAGGTCGTTGTCCTCCCCTGCCTGCACTGGGTTGCCCATTGGCCCTTTTTTGTCCACCTAACTTGGACAGCTTGCCCTCCATCCTTAGGGTTTAACCAGTTTCCCCCAAAGATTCGGCTGATCCTACCTGTAGTTTGCTGCTGTGTGTTCAACAGAATTTAGGAAAACTCTAATAAAAATTTACAAACTGATTTACCATTTTTAGTATAGGACTTCTTCTTTGCATAATTGCTTGCTTGGTTAACCACTGTGCAGGTTTCTGGTAAGCTGAAAGGAAAAGAAATTGTGTAAACAGAGCAACAGGAAAATGCTTCTTTCAAATAGGTACTTTCCAAGTGAAGTGAGAACCTGGCACTGAGCCCAAAGGAGAAGATGCCTGGCTTTGCTAACTTTTGAGTGTTTTCCAAATGAGAAGCTCCAAAATTCTCTGGTCTTAGCGAATTTCCAATCTAATTCCAATGAGATTTCTCGGGAATGCCATTGCAAGGGTAGTGATAGAGCCATTTATGTCTGTTTTTATTTATTTATTTTAGTGTTTATTTTTTTGAGACAGACTCTCATTCTGTCACCCCAGGGTTGAGTGTCACAGAGTCATAACTCAGAGCAACCTCAAAAACTCTTAGGTTCAAGTAATCCTCCTGCCTCAGCATGCTGAGTAACTGGGACACCAGGCACATGCCATGACACTCAGCTAATTTTTCAATTTTTTTTTTTTTTTTAGTAGAGATGAGGTCTCACTGTTGCTCAAGTTGGTCTCGAACTCATGAGTTCAAGTGATCCACCTGCCTCGGCCTCTCAGGGTGCTAGGATTACAACCTACCTGGCCTTATATCTATTTAAATGTATAGTGTATGCTTATGATGATATATTTTTTTTTTGTAGATATGGAGTTTCACTCTATCACCCGTGGTAGAGTGCCATGGCATCACGCAGCTCACAGCAACCTCCAACTCCTGGGCTTAGGCGATTCTCTTGCCTTAGTCTCCCAAGTAGCTGGGACTACAGGTGCCCGCCACAACACCCGGCTATTTTTTTGTTGCAGTTTGGCTGGGCCTGGTTTGAACCCGCCACCCTTGTTATATGGGGCTGGTGCTCTGCCCACTGAGCCACAGGCACTGCCCAAACTCAATATTTTTGCCACGTACTCTGAGACCAAAATGTGGAGATTATTTCTCTGTTATTCCCAGCCCTAATGTCGCTGAATCACTATAGTTTTTGTTTGAAAAAAAAAAAAAAAAGGGTGGCGCCTGTGGCTCAAGGAGTAGGGCGGCGGCCCCATATACCGGGTGTAGAGGGTTCAATAAGCCCGGCCCTGGCCAAAACTGCAAAAAAACATAAAAATAAAAAAACAAAAAACAAAAAAAACTACCAGGTTTCTGAGTGCAGTTGTTCTGGGCCCACCCTTAAGCCCACTCTTAGTACCTGTCCTTTAGAAACGCACACATTCTCCTTGCTAGGAATAAAGCCTTGGTGGCAATTTTAAATCTATAGGGAATGATGGATTATTAGAGAAATGTGGGAATAAATGTCTAGCCATTTGGGAAATACTTGTTTGTTATACATATGGTTAACAAAGCATCAATAGGCTCTTATGTAAACTTACACGTCAGTAAGGAAAACTGTAAGGTTCTCCTGCAGAAGGAAAACTAATCAGCTATTTCATAACAAATCTACTGATACTTTTCCCTGCACGTCATAGCTGTATTTTTCATCCTTTTTTACTGAGGCATGACTGACAAGTAAAACCTGTATGTATTGAAAGTGTACAAAGTGATGACTGGATACATGTAGACGTGGGGAAAGGATTACCAGTTGAGTAATTAACACATCTACCGCTTCGTATAATTACCCTTTTTTACGCGTGTGGTGAGAATAATTGATCTACTCTTATAGCAGATGTTGAGTATATAATACATTATTAAGTATAGTCACTATGCTGTACCTTAGGCCTCTAGAACATCTTATAACTGAAAGTGCATGTCCTTTGACCAATACATAGTATTTCCCCATTTCCCCCACACGCTCAGCCCCCTGGTAACCGCCCTTCTGTGGCTTCCACCGAGTTCTACACTTCCATGTACACTCGAGTAAGGTCACGCAGTATCTGTCTCTCTGTGTCTGGCTCATTTCACTTAGAAAAAAACATCCTCTAAGTTCATCCATGTTGTCGCAGATGGCAGGATTTCCTTCTTTTTTAAAAAGGCTAATATTCATATATTAATAGACGTGTGTGTATATGTTTCACATTTTCTTTATCCATTTACCCATGGACAGGCAGTTAGGTTATTTCCATTATCTTGAATGATGCTGTAATGAATATGGGTGTGCTGATTTTCAACATGCTGATTTCATTTCCCTTGGATACATACACAGAAGTGGGATTGCTGGACCATTCGGTAGTTCTATTTTTAATTTTTTGACACTTGTTATCTTCTGACTTTCTATCACAGCCGTCCTAATAAGTGTGAAAGGATATCTCACTGTGGTTTTGATATGTATTTCCCTGATAATTAGCGATGTGATACACCTTTTCACAGACCTCTTGGCTATTTGTATGTCTTTGGAAAAAAATATCTAGAAAGGTTCTTTGCCCATTAAAAAATCAGGTTCTTTTCTTTTTTTTAAATAGAATTGTGTGAGTTCCTTCTATATTATTTTGAGTATTAATGCTTTATCAATACATAGTTTATAAATATTTTCTTTCATTTGGCAGGTTGCTTTTTCATTTTGTTGATTATTTCCTCTGCTGTGCAGAAACTTTAGTTTGATGAAATCTCAGTTGTCTATTTTGGATTTTTTGCCTGTGCGTTTGCTGCTACACCTGTAATTTCATTTTCTTGCACTAGAGAAAATTAAGCAACATAAAGAATGTGAGAATATTGGGACAGGCTGAGTGTTGAGGGTACAGACATCAGAAGGCTGACCAAAGTTTTTACTATCAAAAATGGTAGGTACGATTTTTGTCCTAGCCCATAGAGCATGTATTTTCAATCTTTCTATTATGCGGTACTTATTTTTCCTTTTCTTCCATAATATTCCTGTTCTCTGATGGTTTCCAATTGATCACATCTCTTTGAATCATACTTCTTAATTATACCCACAGGAGGATGAGATGTGTGTTCTCTCTACAGAGTGTACCCAGGAAACTTCCAAATGTGGTTCCGAAAGACTGAGCCTGAAAGTATACAATTGAGTCCTTCCTGTTGTTAATTTAGCACTTATTGTTAGCAAATTGGACTTTTACCCTACCGAACTGAACTCGTGTCATTTGCTTTAATTTTGACCCTGAATTTCCTGTGGTTGAGAAATCAGTCCAAGCTTCATTTCATGACACCCAGCAACCCCTTCCTTGGCTCTTTCAAGTGATGGAATTTTTACACCACACAGAATGACAAGCGAAGTGACAGAGTAAATGCAAGAGGCCAACAAAGGCCACACAGGTGGAGTCTGAGTTGACCTTGAAAGATCAGTAGGGTTTGTCAAGTAGAGAAGAGTAGGAGGGAAATTCTAGGGGTGTGTGTAAGATGCGAACCAACGCATAAAACTGTAAGAAGAGCAACGTTAAAGTTTGAGATAGGGCTCGGCGCCTGTAGCTCAATAGGCTAAGGTGGCAGCTACGTACACCTGAGCTGGCGGGTTCAAATCCAGCCTGGGCCCACCGAACGACAATGATGGTGCAACCAAAAAAATGGCTGGGCATTGTGGCCGGCACCTGTAGTCCCAGCTACTTGGGAGGTGGAGACAGGAGACTCGCTTGAGCCCAGGAATTGGAGGTTGCTGTGAGCTGTGATGCCACAGCACTCTATCCAGGGTAACAGCTTGAGGCTCTGTCTCAAAAAAAAAAAAAAAAAAAAAAAAATTGATTCTGTTTATAATTGGTAGCCAGCATGGAAAATGGCAATCCTGTCATGAACAAATGTGAAAAAAATGTCTGTTTTAATAATGATGCTAGAAAGAGAATAGAAGTTCTGTTTCAAAACTCAGGATTTTGACATCATTTATGTCTTTGTTGGAATGATTTAGGAAAATGCATTCTCATTGTGTTTTTGAGGTCTGTATATAAGCTAATTTTTAGGTAGTTAATACATGGTCCATGGGAAATAAAGATGTATTTGAAACATTCTCAGGAGGAAATTAAAAACAAATTAAAACAAAAACAACAATTTGCATTTCAGGCTCAGCGCCTGTGGCTCAATGGGCTAAGGCGCCAGCCACCTACACCTGAGCTGGCAGGTTTGAATCCAGCCTGGGCCTGCCAAACAACAATGATGGTTGCAACCAAAAAATGGCCAGGCGTTGTGTCGGGCGCCTGTAGTCCCAGCGACTTGGGAGGCGGAGGCAGGAGACTCACTTGAGCCCAGGAATTGGAGGTTGCTGTGAGCTGTGATGCCACAGCACTCTATCCAGGGTGACAGCTTGAGGCTCTGTTTCAAAAAAAAAAAAAAAAAGCATTCCAAACCCAGATCTCAGAAAAAGCTCACTCAAAAATTTAGTGCAGCAATAGATTTAAGAATTAGAAAAAAAAAAAATCTCTAAAGAATAATTTTCTTTATATATGTGGGGACTTAATTTATTTGATTTTAGTGTAAACTCTTGACTCTTGAAAATGGCAGGACATGTGCCTTAATTCTTTTTATTTCTGCAATTTGAGACCAAGAGCAGAGAGATGGGTAAAATGAAATTACCTGGTTCTTCTGCAAAAATGTCTGGAAACTTTCTTAGGTTTCCCCCCAAGAGAGATACATGAGAAGATAAGACACTTCCAGCATTTTCTGGTGTCCTGAGAATAACATCTAAAGAGTTACAGTGACTATAAAGGTCTGTCCTGGCCTGGCCTTTGTCCCCTGAACTTCTCCTTAGTCCTTTGGTCAACTTACTTTCTCAGAGATCTCACGTGGCGGTGACAGATTCTTTGTTGGCAGTGCCCCTCCTCAAGAGGCCTCCCTAGGCATGGACCGTCCCCAGTGCGGAATCACCACTGTACTGCCTGTTTTTCCAATACAGTTCTCACTTGTTCTTCCTGAAGCAGTTCTGCCTGTACCATAAGGACACCGGGGAAAGCCTGATCTCTTGGCCAGTGTCCCCAAGGCCTCTACCCCTGAAGTGCTTCTGTGAACCAGAGACTTAAACATACAGCTCACAGCCGGCCTGTGGAACGAGCCTTTGTATAATTTTCTGGTCTTATATTTATTTTGTTGAAAAAAGCCATATATGTACCTGATAACGGCTCGTGAACCCAAAGGTGCACATTGCAAAACTGTCCTTTCCTAAAGTCTATCTCTCCCAATTCCTGCAGAAAGCCTCTGTCACCATTGCCTTGTATTCTTTTTTTTTTGGTAGAGACAGAGTCTCACTTTATCGCCCTTGGTGGAGTGCCGTGGTGTCACACAGATCACAGCAACCTCCAACTCCTGGGCTTAGGTGATTCTCTTGCCTCAGCCTCCAGAGTAGCTGGGACTACAGCCGCCTGCCACAACGCCTGGCTATTTTTTTATTGCAGTTTGGCCGGGGGTGGGTTTGAACCTGCCACCCTTGGTATATGGGGCCAGCACCCTACTCGATGAGCCACAGGCACCGCCTCCTTGTGTTCTTTAGGAAATTTTCTGTGCGTGCACATGCCCCGTGCAGACACTCTGGCTGCTGCTAATGCTACAGGTTATATTTTATCCTCACTGGTCTTTGAAACAGCGTGGGCCTCTTAGCAAGCTGCTGTTTTTACTGCCCTGTGTAAAGTGGAATCCATGTAGAGAATCTTCAGGACTCCCCCCTCCATGAACATTTGTCTGCAGCTGCTGAGCTGGGTGACAACCAGTGGGCTGGGAGTGTGGGCAGGAAGTCTGAGGGCCACATCCTGGTAGTGTTTTATGGGATAACCCGCTCCTGCCAGTGTGCCTCGTCACTGATAAGTGCCAAGGCTGCTTCTGAGAGGTGGAAACCAGGAGGGAGGAACAGGCAACCTCACTCTGGTAACTCTCCCAGCCTCTGGGTTCTTCCTTCATATCCTGCAGCCACATGATCAAAGGTTCAGTGCTTGTCACCTACTGTGCTGCTAGATCTCTGATAGCTTGAGGAACACGGTGTTGTATTTTAGCCAGGCCCCTTTGCTCACCGGGAGGTCCCCGGTGATCTTGCCCCTTCTCCTCCCATCCCCTAGCTCACTGCCTGCTCTTGCCCACAGTGCTCCTGGTGGCTCCCAGGTGCTGTGTCCTGATCTTTGCATCCTTTACCCACATACCTGCTCCTCCCTTGGTCTTAGGTGCCTTTTTTTCCTGACCCCCATCCTTCTTTTTCTAGCTAAATTTTACTTATCTCTCAAAATCAAGATGAAAGATTGCCTCCTCCAGGAAGCCTTCCAGGCTGGTTTAAATGCTCCTTTTTTCTCACAGTTCCATGGATACCCATCAAACCTGAATTGTCAGGTCACTACTTTCTGTGCCAATGTACACTCAGCGCCAGCGCCCTCTCCTCTCTGGCTGCATCCTCTGTCCTTAACACAGTTGGGGGATTCAGATATGGTTGGACTACAGTCAGTTTTGATGCTGCCCTGCTGAGGCCACTGTGGTTGCTGCGGGTTGAGGATGCATAGTTATGGGTCCCAGACAGAAGAATAGCAGCTCTTTCAGGTGAATGGAAACAAGGAGGGGAGCTGCAAGCTGGGCATCCTCAACTCTGCAAACAGCTGGGGTGCAGGAGCCCATTCTCTCCCCTCTCCCCCACTCTCCTGCTGTCTTCTCCCTTTGCTTCCTCTTGCACTGAAGGATCCAGGCTTCTATTGACAGGGACTAGCCTGATGCTGTGAGGGGGAACACATCTTCCTGAGTCTCCACACTCACAATGAGCTGCTGTTTGCAGCCTGCAGCAGAGGAGGGGTCGTGCAGCTGCTGGCCTGTTCTGCTTCCCTCCTCAGCGCTTTCTGCACACAGCGTTTCATTGTAAGGGTGGCCAGGGTGCACAGTGTGGCAGTGACATAGGGCAGCTGGAGTCAGCTCATCATGCCTGCGAGTCCTCATCGCTTCTTGCTTGGGTCCTTGCTGGCAGGGGCCCCTTGGGAAATTTGTGAGGGTTTTCCTCATCTCATTATTTTTCCAGGCGTACTTGTTAGCCAGAGGATGAGAAGGGGTTTTTCTGGTCTACCGTGTTCCAGGGCTGTGATTTGGTCCTATGGGAATTGCCTCTTTATGGTGAATTTCTGGTGTAGCTCCTCCTGGACAACAGGCTGTGTCCCGGCCCCCTGTGCTGTGGACTCAGATGCAGACGTGTTCAGATTCAGAAGGAACAGAGGAGGCCAGAGGGACAGAGGGAAGCTCCACGCTCCCCAGTGGAGGCAGCTGTTCCTCACTTGCCACCATCTTCTCTGCCTGCTACGCGCCCTTCCTGCTGGCAAATGTGTCCGCCCAGGTTAGAGAGAGCCTGTCAGTGAAGGACATACCACACAGGACAGCAGGGAGTGGAGCCATCTGCCCCCTGCAGAGCTCAGGTCTAAGCGGAAAGGTGACAGGGCAAGGGCAGCGGCAGCAAGGTGACCAGACCACGTCCCCCCTTAGAATGCTCAGGAAAGGGCAGCGCTGACTTATTAGTGTCAAGACAATCCCAGCCCCCAGGAGTCCCCTGGCCCCAAAAAGGATGAGGTGCGAATCAGAGCTATCAGTACAGAAACGAAGGCTGCACTTGGCGGGGAAGCCTGCCTGTCTCAGGAAGGGGGTTTGGGTTACGATGTCTCACAGGGACGGAACGTGGCTGCATTACTGTGGTTGGGCTGACGTAACAAAGTACCCAGAGTCAGTGGCTTAAACAATAGAATTCTGTTTTCTTACAATTTTGGAGGCTGGAAATACAAGATGGAGGTGTCAGCAGGGTTGGTTTCCTCTGCGGCCTTTCTCTTGGGGTCACACAAGGGCATATTCTCCCTGTGTCTTTACACGGTCATCCCTTTGTGGGTATCTCTGTCCTCATTTCCTCTAACAGGGACACTCATTATATTGGATCTGGGTCACCATAATAGCTCCATTTTAACTTAATTACCTCTTCACAAACCCTATCTCCAAATACAGTCACATTCTGAGGTACTGAGGGGCTAGGACTTCAATATGTGAATTGTAGGGACACAATTCAGCCTGTAACAACAGTCTTAGCCAGCCCCAGAAGGGGGGAGGAAACTTAGGTCCCAGAATTAAGTAAATGCCTTAAAAGGTCTTTACCTTCAGAATAAACATACTTACCAGCTCAGGAAGATGGTGAGGAAGCTCACCTGGTTAGGCATCTCTCTGTGTGGGGTGAGGGGGGTGGGGCAAGCCCTCACTAACTGTGAGACTGACCTATATAAATTTGTGTCTGTAATTTTCATAGGTTGATTCCTTGGGAAATAGACCCCGAGACTGAGATTTATAGCAGGAGGTTATTGGGCCCTGGGGGTGCAGTTGTGGTTCTCAGGAATAACACCTGGAAGGGAGCTAGGGAGGCAGGATGGGCAGAGGAGGTTCCTCTGCGGTGCCTTTGCCTTGGAGGCTGGTTCCAGGGGACTTGGAAGCTGGGATGGCACTGCAGAATTGACAACTGGAGCACTTGCATGACCAGTCTTTGGTGTGGGCTGCCCCAGGGACAGGTGTAGCCTTGGGAGAGATAACTTCCTTCAGTAGAGGCCAGTTCCAGGCTTAGGAGGAAGCCATGAGCTGCTCTCTGTGCAGCTGGGGGGATGAGTTCCCAGGTCCTGAAGGAGGATCCGGGACAAACCATGACATTCACTCTAGGAATCTGTACTCTCCACTTAGCCTGGGAACCCGCAAGCTGAGATACTAACATGGGCATGGCCCTAGGTTGGAAATCCCCCTGGAGCACCTGAAGGAAGCAACTAGAACCTCAACCAAGGCCCAAGCTGTGCCGGGGAGGCAGCCTCCCCAATGAAGAGGCAGCAGGTAGGAAGCGCCTAAGAACAGGACCCACCAGGTCTGAGAGTTGTACAGACAGCAGGATTAGAACTGAAATCCAGAGGAAGGATTATCTAACAAAATTTGTAAAGTAAGTATGTTTGTTATGAGTAGATAATCAGAAAGGAATCAAAGACATGAAAGAAAAGACACTGGAAGAGAGCACCTGGAAAAAACCAAAGGAATATATATTTTTTATCTTGATCAAAGCTCTAACGTGGATGTAGTTATAAAACAGGTAAGAACTACAGCAGTTCCCATTCTGTCTCCCTCTCTATTTCTACTCATCCCTCCTCCCAGGAACCCTATATCTCTTATGATCAACTTTAAATTTACTTATATATGTATGAATGATAGGCTTCCAATGCTAATTCTTGATTTCTTTTTTCATTTAGGCATTATTTGTTGATTTCCTCCAATGAAAGGGGATAATGTACTCTCTGATCTTCCTGTCCCCACAAAAAACAGGCAGATTTCCTGAATTTCCATCCTTACATGCTAGTACGGTTTTCATTACTCTGATTATAAGTCCTGCTCACTAAGCCATAGGGTGACCATAGGGTTACTTCTTTATTGCACAATTTTTTATTTTCTCTGGACTTAATATTGGTTTTGTTTATTCCTATGCTTAGTTTTCTATGTTTTGTTTGTTTGTTTCTTTCTTTCTTTTTTTTTTGTTTTTTGGCCAGGTCTGGCTTTGAACCTGCCACCTCCAGCATATGGGGTTGGTGCCCTACTCCTTTGACCCCCAACGGCTACACCTGTCCTTGGGGCAGTCCGCACTGCAGACTGGTCCTGCAAGTGCTCCATTTGTTTCTTTTAAGCTCTCATTCAGCATTTCAGTGCCAATCTCTAGTTCTCTGTGATACTTCCAGATGCAGAGATAATTCTATCACTTTCTTCTTGATGAAATCTGTCTGGGGGCCATCTGACCGCCTGTAATCCATTCTGTCTGCCCTTTCTATGTGGAGCATGTGGTCTAGAGTCTCCCTTCACCACCTTTTTTGAGATTCCCTTTATTTCTGTCCTCTGTTGGGCCTCCTCTTTACTGGATACCATGTTTTCCTCTTTTCTGGTTTACTCCCACTTACAGGGAACACATCTTCTCTTAGCTCCTAAGGAAATTACATATAGGAGGTATAGTTTTCAAACCATGTGATGCCTGAAATGTCTTTAACATACCCTGACACTTGATTGATAACTGGATAAAAAATTCTGAATAGGAAGTAATGTTCCTTTATTTTCTTGTAATTTCTGGTATCACTATTAAAGCTCTAAGCTATTCTGAAAGCCTTGCTGTGGTGGGAGTCTCTTTTTATCCCTGCAAGCTTCTAGCTTCTCTTTATGTTTTTGTTTGACTTCCGGGGAAATCTCCTCAACCTTATATTCCGGCCTTTCTAAAGAGCTTTCCTTTTCCATGTTCAAGGTTTTTTTTTTTGTTTGTTTGTTTGAGTGTGTTCCTTTTGGGGGGGTGATTATTTAACTCTTGTTTTATGGATCTTTTAAATAGATGTTTTGTAATCTTTCTGAAAATATTTGTGACAATTAAAAAAAGATTTCTGTTTCTCAAAATTTGCTTTTCTTTTTTCTGCTGCTCTGGACTTCATTGTTCATGTTAGGGGAGGAACTCTCTGAGTGGTGGTCCTCAATGGCCTGATTATGTTAAAAATGGGCCATTGAGGCAGAGCGCAGTAGCTCATGCCTGTAATCCTAGCACTCTGGGAGATTGAGGTGGGTGGTTTGGCTGAGCTCACGGATCTGAGGCCAGCCTGAGCCAGAGTGAGGCCTCATCTCGAAAAATAGCTGGGTGTTGTGGTTGGCGCCTGTAGTCCTAGCTACTTGGGAGGCTGAGGCAAGAGAATCGCTGGAGCCCAAGAGTTTGAGGTTGCTGCGAGCTGTGAGGTCACGGCACTCTACCCAGGGTGACAAAGTGAGACTCTGTTTCCAAAAAAAAAAAAAAAAAAAGGACCATTGAAAGGCTGACTGGAGC
Source organism: Arctocebus calabarensis (assembly GCA_963573935.1). Classification (NCBI taxonomy): domain Eukaryota; kingdom Metazoa; phylum Chordata; class Mammalia; order Primates; family Lorisidae; genus Arctocebus; species Arctocebus calabarensis. Next base: position 43,393 of record CAUYON010015596.1, read on the forward strand.
TTTGAGTGTGCAAGTGGCATTCATTGCCGGGTGACATGGTCAGACTGTTCTGTTGGTAGGTTCTAGTTTGATACTTCCACATCCTTCTTCTTGGCCTTTCCAGGTTCGAAGGGTACTCTGATCCTCTGTCTGGAAGGTGAACCTCTGACTGCCTGAATTTTGGGAGCTGAGCTGGAAAGGAAGCTTGAGATGTCAACATTCTATTTGAAATTGTTTACTGAGTCAGCCACTTTCAGTTTTCAGTTTGGTTTCTCCATCTTTAGCTGAGTCTGGTGCTCCTCAAAGAAGGGACGGTTGTACTTTCTCCCGATATAAATTTCCAGTAATCTGAGGGGAGAGTAGACTGTGAGTGAGTATTACCCTTCTGTGCAGAGTTGGGGAGGGAATCTGCAGAACTGCTTGTAAAATAGGTCTTGAAGCAACCCTTCTTATTATGTCTTCTCTTCTTATATTGTGCTACCTACCAATTCCTGTTATCACTCTGTGTGTTAGGAATTTACTTTCTGGAGTCTATTAAATCAGTTACCACTTGCTTATATGTTTTCTAGCTTTTGAAAATTGTTTTTGTTGCCTTTGCATTTTCTTTTTTAAAATTTGCTTCCATTTCCTTCTAATTTTTTATGATTTTACTTTTTATATTTAACTCTTTACTTTGTTTTGAATTTAATTTGAAGTACTAAAACAATATGTTTCGTGCCTTTGAACATCTTCTGAGCTCCAGATCTATATTTCCAGCTACCTGTTAGACCATGTGAATAGTCCTTAGGCACCATGCATCTGTGTTCATCCAGTTTCTTTAAGGAGCTTCTTCCATTGTATTTTCCTAATAAGTTTGTCTTTTTAAAACAAACCTATGCTCTTAGTTTTGTGCAGTTTTTAGAGGAAGCAAAAGTAAATGTGAGGAATCATCCTGCTATATTTTCCTGGAAGTGTCAAACAGAATAATTTGTAATGAAAAATATGGTATATGAGCCAGAAATGAATGAGAAATAACTAGTGAACCAAAATATAGATCTGAGGAACTTATCTAAAATGTAAAACAAAGTGATTCCTTACATTCATATTTACTAAGAGCCATGGAAGATAGGCTAAATTCCAATATAAACAAATAAGAATTCCAAAAGCAAGGAAGAGAGGAAATAGAGAATAGTCAATGTTTTCAGAGGTGCTTGAAACTGTTTTGGAATTAATGGAAGGGATGGAATACATACCATTCAAACCATTAGATGGAAAAAAAGGAATTAGGAAACTTACTTGACTCAGTAGACAGCAAAAGTGGAATAAATGGTACAGAAAAAGCATAGAAAATGCAAAATAAAATGTAGAAACAAAATCCAAATATTTTAGTAATTACAAAAAGTATGGATGGATTAAATACATCAGGTAAAAGACAGAGCTAGATTGCATTTGAAAAATCTAGCTATATACTATTAACAGGAGCTAAATTTAAAACACAAAGCCACAGAATGGCTTATGTTAGTATAAACATAAGAGAAAGATGTGTCTGGCAAGTACTAACAAAAGAAAGTTGTCAAAGCTATATAAATCAGAGAAAATAGACTTGAAGACAAAAAGTATTATTGAGTATAAAGGATATTACTATGTAAATAAGGTTCAATTTGCCTAGAAGATAAAACCCTTATGAATTTGTATATATCAAACAACAAATCCTCAAAACACCCAACCAAAAATTGATGGGATTATAGGTAGAAATGGACATATCATAATTATAATGGTAGACTTTAATGAACCTCTTTTACTAGTTGATAGATAAGACAAACAATTAGTGAAGATATTGAAGATTTGCCTTATGCAATTCCCTGTTTTTCAAACATTGTTGACTCCTATCTATGGCAAAAAATGTGTATGTGTTCTAGAATATATAAACTTATGTCATCATATCTAAGATTCTTGATTATAATATGCAATGTGATTTTTTTGAACTAATAGGAGATAAAAATTGCTACCCTTGAACTGTATCATTAAGTTCATTATATGAACCACTTGGTTTCAGAATTGTTAAAATGTGAAATTAACTTTGCTGTAGCCTATTTCATTTAAAAAAGTGCCAATCACACCATTTATCAAATTGATTTTATGGCCTACTAGTGGATTGTAACCTTTACTTTAACAAACACTGATCTAATAGGTCAAAATGTATTCAACAAGTATTCAACAAGTATGCTTCAACATCATGGACCATCTATGAAAGGTGACCAATTCCGAGGCTGGGCACTGTGACTCATGCCTGTAATCCTAGCACTCTGGGAAGCTGAGGCAGGTGGATCACCTGAGCTCACTAGTTCCAGACCAGCTTGAGCCAGAGCAAGACCTCGTCTTTAACAATAGCTGGGTGTTGTGGCAGGCACTTGTATTCCCAGCTATTTGGGAGGTGAGGCAAGAGAATTGCTAGAGACCAAGAGTTAGAGGTTGCTGTGAGCTGTGAGCTGTGACAATAGCACTCTATCAAGCGCAACAAAGTGAGACTCTGTCTCAAAAAAAAAAAAAGAAAAAAGAAAGGTGACCAATTCCGTCATCACAAAAGAACTCTCATCAAATTCTTAAGAATCTATATTTTACACTTTTCTCTGATTACAGTGAAATAACAATTTGATATTAAATATAGCTAAAATACTCCTATGTATTATGGTATATATTGGGACATTAAGTAACACTTTGATGAGTAACTCAAGGATGAAAATTATACTAAATAGTAAATAATATTTAGAATTTAAAATGAGAAATTGAAAATTGATTAACAAAACTGAACAAAATAAGAGACTAAGAAACAGAATGACTGTAATTCCAAGATGAATAGAAGAAAGGAAACAACACATTTAAGAATACAGATAAATGAAAACTATATGATAAAATCAATAAAACTAAAAACTGTTTAAGACTAAAAATATAGGCTTAACTCTGGTAAGACTGATTTTTAAAAAAGGAATGAATAAAAGGTAATTAGAAATGACACGAGAGTTATAGTTAGTAATACAAACAAATTTAGGAAATGAGACTATTATTTGCCATTTTATGCCCATAAATTTGAAAACTTAGATGAAATGTAGAGTTTCCTAGAATAACAACTTGCTATGATTAGCTCAAGGGAAAAAGAAATACCTAAGTGATCTTTGACTACTGAAGAATCCAAGACAGTGATCTTTAACCAGGGGTGATTATACACCCCTTCCCTTCCCAGGGGACATCTGGCAATGTCAGGAGACATTTTTGTCCATCACAACTGGGAGTGGAAGTGTGACCAGCATCTATTGGGTAGAGGGCAAAGATGTTGGTAAACATCCTATAATGCACAGGATAGCTCCTCACAAAAGAGAATTATCCAGTCCAAAATGTCAACAGTGCCTTGGTTGAGAAGCTCTGATCTAGGTCAACATGGTTTTACAAGTGCTTTTACAAATAGTCAAGGATCAGATATTCCCAATCTCCTGTACTCTGTCCCACAGAAAAAGAAGGAAAGCTTCTTTTATCATCTGGAGACTAATACTACCTTGATACTGAAACCAAAGACAATGGAGAATTTATAGGTTAGCATCACTCAGGAATATAGTCACAAAGGTCTTCAATAAGATATTATCAAACTAAATTTCTGTGTTTATATAATGAAACAATAAATAAATAAACTTCCTTACTACATGTTTATTTTAGGAATGTAGGATGATATGTTAGAAAGTTTATTATATAGTTCACAATGTTCATAAATTAAGAAGAGAAACTAGAGTTTCTCTCAAAGATATATAAAAAGCATTTGATAAAATTTAAGGCGCCTATAGCTCAAGCAGCTAGAATGCCAGCCACATATACAGAGTGGGCAGGTTTGAATCCAGCCCAGGCCCACCAATCAACAATGACAACTATAACTGAAAAATAGCCAGGCGTTGTGGCGGGCATCTGTAGTCCTAGCTACTTGGGAGGCGGAGGCAAGAGAATCGCGTAAGCCCAAGAGTTGGAGGTTGCTGTGAGCTGTGCCCAAGAGTTGGAGGTTGCTGTGAGCTGTGACGTCATGGCACTCTACTTAGGGCAACAGCTTGAGACTCTGTTGCAAAAAAAAAAAAAAAAAATTAAGGCAAGATAAAAACTTAACAGATCAGGAAAGGAGTTCTTTTTTGTTTTTTTGGACAGGAAGTGTTTTATCCTGATGAAGTGTATCTAACGTAAAACAACAGTTGTAAGTGGCAAATATTATATTACAGTCCCTTAAAATCTAGAATAAAGATAAGGATGACTATTATTACCACTTCTCCCCAGTATTATACATGATATCCTAGCCAGTGAAGAGAAGAAAAAGAAATAAAAGTACTATATATGGATTGGAGAGGAAGAAAAGTAACTATCATTACTCACACATGTGAGTAAGCTAAGCTTTTCTTTTCTTTCTTTCTTTCTTTCTTTTGAGACAGAGTCTTAAGCTGTCGCCCTGGGTAGAGTGCTGCACCATCACGGCTCACAGCAACTTCAAACACTTGGGCTTAAGCAATTCTCTTGCCTCAGCCTCCCAAGTAGCTGGGACTACAGGCACCTGCCACAACGCCTGGCTGTATTTTGGTTGTGGCTGTCATTGTTTGGTGGGTCCAGGCTAGATTCTAACCTGCCAGCTCAGGCGCCAAGCCGAACTAAGCTTTTCTATGTAGACTAGACTGTCTGTCACATCTGTGAGTAATGATGGTTACTGTAGGTACTATTAGAAGTAACAAATTTCATCAATGTTGCTGTGGATGGATAGAAATTTAATATACAAAAAAGATGTGTTCTTATAGCAATACGTAGTTAAACTTTAAATTTACATAATGATGCATTTTCTTATAGTAACAAACCAAAGGAATAAATCTAATATATGGGTAATTCCTTCATGGAGAAAATTATGAGATGCTATTAAAATGCATAAGAGAAGATCAAAATAAAGAGAGAAATCCCATGTTTGCTGTTGAGGAGGCAATATAAGAAAGATGCCATTTCTCCTTATGTTAACCAGAATGCATGCAATTTCACTAAGGATTCCAATAGTTTTTATCAATACAAATGGTAAGCTCTAAAATGTGTATGGAGGAAAAAAGGGTTAGGGATAGTTAAGTGCATATACTTTTCAAAACTTCTAAAACGAAGGTAGTTGAGATTGTGATATTTTTAGGGACAGACAGACAAAGAAGTTGAACAGGGAATCCAGGAATAGTACCATGCATGTTTGGAAATTAGATGGATAAGAGAGGTAGGGAGAAATAATGATACTGGGACAATTGGCTGTCTATATAGAAAAACTAAAATAAGTTTCTACCTCCCACATATACAAATATAAATTCCACACGGCTGAAGAATGTAAACCTGAAAAGCAAGAATTTAACACTTTTAGATGAAAATATGAGACTATCCATTTGACCTGCTGATAAAGATTTTTATATTTTAAAACAGAAAGCCTGAACTATGAAGGAAAACATCAATTAATTTAACAAAAAGCAGACTAAAAAACTTTATCAGAAAGCACCATATGAAACAATAAAAGATAAGCCAACCAATTGAGAGAGGATATTTATAAAGCATGTAACTTGTATGTGTTTAAGGAGATATGAAAAACTGTTCTTGCCCTTTTCTTTGTTACATCCAAAAAAAAAAAAAAAAACAAACCCCAAAAAACAAATATAGGAGGGAGACACATGTCCGTTAACAGGAAATTTGGTAGCCACATTATAATGACTTACACAGTGGATATATATTTAACAGTAGTTGTCAGCTTTATCTGACCCAATATACCATTTTCATAACTTGTTGTCCCTATTTTATCATCTTGAAATGAACTTCTATCTATACAAACTATTAACAAAAATTATATTATACCCTGAATGTAATACAATGGAGAAATAAAAGAAGATAATTTGGGAAAAAGTAATATATATGTAAATACATAAATGTTTGGTACGATGATATTAATAGGTACAACTGAGTAGGAAGTTGCTTCCACTTGCATGTAGTGAATACGTTTGGGTCTAAGAGAAGTAAGAAAAGAGTCATACTGAATTGACATTTTTCTTCGGAAACATTTTGAAATAAGGGCTAAATAGGCATATTGGTATACATATGTAGAAGCATCACTAGTGTAGCAGCTATAGGAACAGACTAATACAAATGTTTTATAGTGTGGTTTGAATATCTTGAGTGGAGTTGCCATTGGTGACCTAATTTTTGAATTGGCTTATAATTCTATAAAGGTCTGAATAAAACCAAACATACTCTCCTCTTAATTTATATGATAGTTACATTCTTGGAAAAAGCAGTGTATATTTAAAATTATGCAAAACAAAACAACTTTTCCTATACAGGTAAAATACAGTTGAGTTCTAGGCACAGATGATTTTTCTGCTAAATGAGTATCATTTGGGTTATCTGAAAGTCCCATGGGACAGGAAACAATTCTTCACATGCACAACCTGAAAAGTTCAGGAAATTAGGATCCCTGGCTCCCTCCCACCCACTAACTATCATGATCTTCCCAGTCTAAAGTTGTACCAACCAGTGACAGCCCCTTAAATTGCCAACATGCCTCCTAGGATGTGGTACTGCTTCATGGAGGGCTAGAACTACTAACACAGATGAATCTGAAAAGTAGTGCAAAGGAATAAAAAAAAGTGGTAAGATCCTACCAATTAGATACTCTTAAATAATAAATATCTTGTGGATATGTAAGTGGAGTATGACAATAAGCAGAGGAGTGATGACCTACACGCAAGACAGAGGATGTCTGGGAGTAGACTGAGACAAGGGATCAATGAAGGATGTGCAGGGAGCTTGTGTCATAATTGTAACATTTGTTGAAAAAAAACTTCTGGAGTAAATATAGTAAAGTGTTAGATATGTTGTCAAAGTATGTGGAGAATATATTGGTCTGAGTTCTTTTATTACTCTATATTTCATCATGTGTCAAAAAAAGCCTTACAAAATGATTTCAGGTCAGACAACAAAATAAAGAGCTAAAAAACATAAAGTTGAATGGTTACCATTATATGTATACATTTGTATGATACCCTTTGTCCTTCCTCTATTTATTTTGGCTGTTGTCTGTTGGCTCTTTATTATGAATTAATAACCTTTTCTTTCCTCTCCCCTCTCTTTTCTACAACATCTAAGTTGAAATAATAACATTTTACTCATAGTCTGCCTATAACATATTCAGTGGACCTATTATTGTATATATGCTTCCTATGAATATTTTCATGTACTTTCATGTTTTTCATTCATGTTTTTCATTTTTCATATGCCCTCTCCAGTGCTCCTTCCCCCTTTAAAATATTAGACAGCATCTACTTTGTCAGATCTTGTAGACATTACATTTTCTGTTCTCCTTAGAATCATCTTAGTTCTATATGTAAATATATTTTTAATAGCCACTGCCAATCTTTAAAATGGTATTTCATTTCAGCCCTTTCTCCACTAAATTCCTTGGCAAGAGTTCATTGGAACCTTGAATTTTGGCTGAATGTAAAATCCTTCGTTCACATTTACTTTCTCAAATGTTTTAAATATCTTACTCCATTGTATCATGGTGTAAAGAACTGGTATCGATGTTTGATGACAATCTGATTTTCTTTCCCATAAAAGAGACTTTTTTTGGATGCCCAAATACTCTTTTTTAAATGCCCAAGTGTTTTGTCAAACTATGTCTTGGTGATAGATACTGGGTCAACTTTTTCCAGATACAAGGAGTTAATTTCATGTCTTTCCATTTCAGAAAAGTTTTCTCAAATTATAGTTTTTGTATTTGTTCTGTTCAATTGGTTTGGTTATTCCTTAGGGATTTCTAATATATGTATGTTGGATCTTCTTTGCCTGTCATTTATATCTGTCACTTCTCAAATCATTTTTATTTTTCATTTCTTTTTAATTTAAAAAATTTTTCTCTTTTCCATCATCTAGTTCTTGAAAAGCATTAGCTATATTTTTGCTCTTGTTCCTTTTCAAGGTGCTACGTTCAACAAAGTAAAAAGAAATAGACAGAATTAATTTTTCTAATATTTTTTATTTGCCCCAGTTTATCCAAAACATTAACCAACATTTGGTTATAAAATATGAGTTTTATTGGGATATTTTATATTTTATTTTTCATGTGAACTTTTTGAAAACCAGTGTGTGCTTTACATATATAGCATATTTCAGTTTGGATCAGCCCCATTTCATGTGCTCATCAGCTACACGTGGCTAGTGGGGGCATGAGTTTAGGAGTTGTTTTGATACTGCTTTGTATCACCCCATGGTGTTTTGCATGTAATGAGGCATTCCGATGCTGGTTGATAAACTAGGTTCTGCTTTATACCACTGATCTATTTTCTCATGAAAGAGCACAGGGTACGTAAATGGGATGTTGATCATAGAGCGTATGGTTGATCAAGAATTGACCTCCACTTGAAATAGTTTTGCTTGATTGTCTCCTGGGGTCACACATTTCACATTTGAATCCCATTTTAAGAATGAAGTTTGCCACCTTGGCAGTATGTGCTTTATCACAGCCACATGGCCTCACTTTTAGAGAGGTGTCTGGTGTTCGGTGTTTGCATGACATTGTTGAAATTGTAAATGGAAATGAATACATATTGGCTGTGCTTTGTTGTTAAATTTTACATTTGATTAATTTTGTCAACATAATATGTGCTCATGATTTAAGCCAAATAGTACTAAAGTTGATGACAAATCACCTGTGGATCCTCTCCCCCAATAGCTACTTCTTAGCCCGGAGGGAACCCTCCCCAGTGTTTTACCGTTTCTTTTCTGTAAACCCCATTTCTACAAGTCATGGCTTTTTGGCATTTCTATGGACTTATTGTAGTAGGTGTGGATTTTAACTCTCTTCCTTGTTGGGAGACAGTTATTCCTGATCTCATACACTTCTGCACATCTTGCAAGCTATGGTGCTAAGTCTTTGTTCAGACTATTTTTTTTTTTTTTGAGGATATTTGCATAGTGACTAGCCTTGGCCAATACAGTGTCTTTTTCTAGAGCAAAAGGCAGATTTGCTTGGAAGATAGAGATACTGTTTTTCTTCCAGAACAAAGATGAGGCATTCTTATTACCCATTATGAAAGATCCAGTTTCCGTCATCTTGGGGTTCCTCTCCTGTAACACAACCCACTGGATCTGCAGGTATCACCTGGACTTCTCTGGATGACTGGGAGAATGGAACCAAAGCAAAAATGTTGATATCCCAGCTATTGCTATTGCTGCAAGTAATAACTTTGTCCTTTGTCTTTGATGCAGAAGTCTCACATCTTCTTCCAACATTCATAAAACTGGCAGACTAACTTGTTAGTTTGCAAGTCAGGTAGAATTTCAGACCCTTCACAGCTTTTCACTTCTATCTCCCCAGTTTTATTTTTTTTTTTTTAGTATTACAGTTTTGGTTTAAATTTGTATCAATAATTATAATTTTTATTATATAAAAATTGTATCATGAGGAAGTTTCATTTTTATTCCTGAAGTCTATAATTGTCCTTTAAGATTTTTTCAGTTGATAGTTTTTTTTTTTTGAGACAGAGCCTCAAGCTGTCACCCTGGATAGAGTGCAGTGGCATCACAGCTCACAGCAACCTCCAATTCCTGGGCTCAAGCGAGTCTCCTGCCTCCGCCTCCCAAGCAGCTGGAACTACAGGCGCCCGCCACAATGCCTGGCCGTTTTTTGGTTGCAGCTGTCGTTGTTTGGTGGGCTGGGCTGGATTCGAACCCGCCAGGTCAGGTGTACGTGGCTGGCGCCTTAGCCCATTGAGCCACAGGCGCTGAGCCTGATGAAGATTTTCAATTGATCATCTGTGAATTTGGTTTGACTGTGCCTACTATTTGTTGCTATGGTTTGGCGAGTAGCACTGTCGTGACAGGGAGACAGGGTGACCTGGAGACCCAGAGACCAGGAGCTGGAGTAGCTGAGTCCTCATGTCAGGTTCTGCCTTCAAAGTGACAAATATAGACAGATGGTTATGGTACAACTTAGAAGCCACAATAGAGGTTTATGTAAAAGGCTTCCTCAATAGAATTAGGTACTAATACCGAGGGTTATAGGAATGTGACCTTTGAAGGGTAGGAGCATGATGGATAATTTAATTAAAAAAATTTTTGTTTTTAATTTTTTTGTGTGTGTGACAGTCTTAATATGTCACCCTTGGTAGAGTGCTGTGGCATCACAGCTCACAGAAACCTCAAACTCTTGGGCTTAAGCGATTTTTTTGCCTCAGCTTCCCAAGCAGCTGGGACTATAGGCAACTATCACAACGCCCGGCTATTTTTTTGTTGCAGTTGTTTAGCTGGTCCAGGCCGGGTTCGAACCCGCCAGCCTCCGTGTATGTGGCTGGCAGCGTAACCACTGTGCTACGGGCGCTGAGTCGGATAATTTAATTTTTAAAAATTCTTTTGTCTGTTTTCCACATGAATTATTATGTGTGTATACAACTCTTACATTCAAGCATTTCTTCAACAAAACAACATTAGAGTATGGAAGAAGTTACCATTTGGGATAGGAAGTGGGAATTTACAGAAATGGCATGTGATCTATGTGTTGAGTATATAGGAGTTCATCATGTGTAGAAACAGAGAAGGTGTGTCACAGACGAAAATAGCTCAGAGACATTAAAATTAAAGAGCAGGTGTGTTTAGGGAATGGCAGACATTTGAAAGAGATGGGGGTGAAGAAAAAGGCAAGGAGTAGATCCTAGAGGGCCTGTGTGGCAACAGGGGATTTGACTCATTGAGGATACAGGCAGGGGAGGCACATCAGGTCTGTGATCAGATGGCAATAACAATAGGCAACCATCCGCCAGGTGCTGTGCTGAGTATGCTAGTCATTATTCTCATTGACTCTTCATAACAGCTCTATTAAATCATCACTTCACAGATGAGGAAATGCAGGCTTAGAGGTTAAGTGAGTGACCCCAGAGTTGCTCAGCTAGAAAGTGATGGGACTAAGCTTTCAGCCCAGGTCTGCTTGACTTCTGATCTCGATGGTGTTGATGGGAGGAATACTGAGGAGGTTGAAGCAACAGTGATCTGCATGTCTGGTGGAGGAGGTAGGGGCAGCGGGTGTGGTCTTCAGTGGAAGCGGCTGGTGTTGGCTTGTGATGTTTTCAGTCAGGAGACAAGCATGGATTTGCAGAGTTTAAGGGGAGGATGACGGGCTCAGTTTGGTTGTGCGGTTTGTGGTACCTGTGCAGCTTCCTGGTGGAACTGCCCTATAAATGTCTGGAAGTAGGGGTTTAGAGCCACAAGGACTCAGGAATGGAGACAGACAGCACGTAGTGGTAATATGACCCCTGAGAGGAGAGGATGTGACCCCCAGGGAGTAGAACACCCTTTGAGAAGAGAAGGATATCTGTGTTCAAAAGTCTCAGGAAACACCCACAGTTAAGAAGGGTGAGGAGGCTTCAGGACTGGCCTCCACCTGTGGGTTTGGTACGACCAGCAAACACAGTCTCAGTGTTAGGACCTTGGCTGCTAAGCTCCCCAGCAGGGGAGTGGGCCCTGCTTGTCTTGGAGCTGGAGAGGGTGTGGACAGCTGCGGGGTGTGTGGGGATCACTCCCTTCTCTTTTCTGGTGTCTGGCCGGCCTCCTCTCCAGACCAGTGTGATGTTAGACCCAGGCTGACCAGAAGTGTGGGATTGCCGGGTACTCCTCTTGCTGGTATGAGGTTCTAAGGCTAACCTGGCTGGCTTTGTGCTAGAAGTATGAGCACTGTGCACGGGGTGACTTGAAGCTGGCAGGACTTAGTGGGACTCACGTATGGAGGCGAGATACTCTTCTGGCAAAGAGAGGTGCTGTAACCCCCTTGTCCTTCTCTGTGGTTTTTCCTCCAAGGATTAGAGAAGAGGGAGGAGGAGATGGGAGAAGGCCAGCTTGAAGGTAGGGTTAGCATATATTCCTGAGAATACGGTAGATTGTTTTAGAAAAATCCTCTTGGCCGGAAATTACATGTCATGTCTGCTCCTCAGCATGGATTTGTCACTTGACTGATGCTGTTGGGGAGGCTGCGGGGAGGGGAGCACGCAGCAGCCGCAGGCTGGTCCCCAGCCTTAGCTGCCTTTTAGCTATGTGGTATGAAGAGACAAAGGGGCAAGTGAGGAACAGAGGGGAGTGCGTGTGGGGTTTCTCCAAATCCTGGAGATAGTTTGGATCCAGTGGATGTCTTAAAGTAGGCAGGTGATAGGAGATTTAGGGAGGGATAAGACAGGGAGAAAGCAGGAAGAAGGAATGGTTTGGATCACACCCTGCATCTAACCAGGGCCTGGCAGTTTTAGCCTTGCTTTCTACAGCATCTTGACTTTGTGTTCTTGCAGCCGCTCCCAAGACTAATTTCTACCTTAGCTGCAGTAAGATATGGAAGAGCTTCTGCCTAGAATAGACCAGGTGTCCTGTAGCCCCTCCCTGGCAAACTCATCCCCCCTAGCTTCAAGGTGGAGAAGGGACTGTGTGAGGAGAGTGGGCCTTATGGCCACTTACCCAGTGCCCTCCTGGGTCTCTTTCTTTAGCCTGGAACCTGAGTGTGGAGGGGGTAGTATCTCTCCTTTCTCTTCGCAACCCAGGGAAGGGTAAAGGTGAAGGTGCCTAAGCTCAGCCCCTAAATACCTGGCACTAAGGAGTCAGTGGATGCTTCCGATGCCATCAGAATGAGAGGGTGTATGTATGTCACCTTGGGGCCCTGGGGGCCAGAGGGGGGGAGAAGCCTCTGCAGTGGGACTTCTAGCATTGGCAATGGCCTCACCTCAGTGCTGGGTGAGGCAAACCGTGCGCAGGCACACGTTGGAGCGGCTCCTCCAGCGGGGCACTGGAGTGAGTCCTCTGAAGTCAGAGAGGTCAGCCCCAGTATGCTGTCCCACCTGGCACACCCCATGCTTCCAGGGGCACACCTCTGTCAAGTCCAGCTGGGCTGATGGGCTGCGGGATAAGCAGATTCTCCTGTCTCCCTTGAGTGCAGGGAGGCCTGGTGTCTGTGGCTGGGTGAGGAGAGTGTGGAGCTGTGGGGTGCAGGGTGTGGGGAGGAGCGGCAGGTAGGCACTTGCATTCTTGGAGCAGGGTGGAAGCTGGGGTTAGGTAGAGTGGCAGGGATAGATTTAGGCCCTGGGATATCTCATAGGAGGGGTTGAGTCAGGACAGAGACTTTTCTTCTGTGGCTTCTTAAGTGAACGCCATATCATGGAATCTGGGGGACTCTTGAATCCCCCGGGCCCTACTTGGTGGCCCTACAGCTTTGGGGTTCTGGAGGTGTGTCTAGGGCAGAGTAGAGCTTTGGCTACGCAGTCAGCCAAGGTGCAGCCCCGCCCTGGCTCTCCATGGGGGTCAGCCCCTGGCTGGCACAGCCTTCCCCTCTGCTTTTTTCCTGGTTGGAGAAGGGGTGGGATCAGCGCCGCAGCGAGGCCCGCAGAGTGGGGACCGGGTTGGGGGTGGGACTGCCGCAGGCCCGGAGGAGGAGAGGGCGTGACCACCGGGCTGACTGGCAGTTGGTGGCCGTGTGAGGCTGTGGGGTTCAGGGTCATGGACCAGGCCCTTCCAGGCGCTGAGGTACATTAGCGGCCCCAGCCCTCCTGGAGGATGCTTGAGGCCCAGCCCCGCAGGACGCAGGGCAGTGACGCTGCTGCTGCCGGTGCCGCTGGAGGGGCGGGGGCTGCGGCCGGTGCTGCTTCCCTTCCTGACAGAACCGCCACCGGGAGTTTGGGCTCCATGGGGGAGAGATCAGCTTACCAGCGCCTGGCCGGGGGCGAGGAGGGACGACAGGTAATGGGGGGAGACTAGGGCACAGCCAGGTACCTGGGGCCCAGACTCAGTTGTCTGCCTGTGAGCTGAGGGCCCAGCCCTGCCCTCTGCACCAGCCTCTCAGGAGTGAGTGGCATCTGTGCTTGTGGGCCTGCCTGGGGACAGAGCCCTGGGACTAGGAGCCTGGATGAAGAGTGAGGTGTGTGTGGTGGTGTGGTGTGAACAGGGCTTTCAGCGGTGGTGAATTAGTGATGCAAGCGTCTGTCTAGTGTGTAGGAGCCCCCTGGGACCCAAATAAGCTGCCCTTTGGGCATTCTTAAATGCTCATGGGAGCCCAGGAAACACTGCTAGGATTTGGATTCTTTTATGACAGTTGAGTCCCTGTACCCTGGACATTCTCATTTACTGGCCTTTCAAATATGTGTGTTAAGCCATATGTCCATTTGCTTTGGAAAATATGGTCACCGTATTGATGGGGCCGCTTCCCTTCTCTTTGAAGTACAAGCACTTTCTCTCCTGGCCGGCAGAGGGCGGTAGCTGACAGGAGAAAGGAGGATACAGCAGGGAGAGTTGGGGTAGATAGGTTGGGGCTGTTTTTCCTGGGCAGAGGGAGAAGGGGCCCAGCAACCGCCCCACTCTGGCTCTCATATATTTCACTTCTCAGAGCCTCCCATGCTGGATTTCTGGGGAATCAGTGAAGGCTTGTTCTTAATAGACATGCAAGGAAGGGTCAGAGGTGGGGGTTTGGTGGCTTTGGGTCACATCTTTTCTGGGGTAGCTAGCTTTATTTATTTATTTATTTAATTTTTGAGACAGAGCCTCAAGCTGTCACCCTGGAGAGACTGCAGTGGCATCACAGATCACAGCAACCTCCAATTCCTGGGCTCAAGCAAGTCTCTTGTCTCTGCCTCCCAAGTAGCTGGGACTACAGGTGCCCGCCACAACGCCCGGCCATTTTTTGGTTGCAGCATCATTGTTTGGCGGGTCCGGGCTGGATTCGAACCCGCCAGCTCAGTTGTACTTGGCTGGCGCCTTAGCCTGTTGAGCCACAGGCGTCGAGCCTGGGGTAGCTAGCTTTAATCTGGCTATTCTAATCCAGCAGCCCCATCTTACAGTACAAGGAGTAACCTTTAAATTGTCTCCTGACCTCAGGTCTCCTTCATGTGGTCCCTGGTGCTGGGGTAGGCTTTAGGCGTCTCTGATCTGAGGGTGTAGTCTGCCAGGATTTGGGGAAAAGTCTGCTCCTGTATAACTTTGACCTGACCTTGTCTTGTACATTAGCTCTGCCCTCAGCCCTCGGGCTGAAGGGATGCTGCAACTGGCTGTCTTCACAAGCTTTGGATGGGAGATGATAGGGGATTGATACTAGGGGTGTTCTCCTAACCCTCGGGGTCAGACCAGGATTTATCTGTCCCTGCAGGTGTCCCCAGGGAGGTTAAGCACTGGGAGAGGCCCTGGAAAGAGAACCTGGTATGCTGAACCCCCAAAACTCTCTTCCCAGCTGCCTGCCCCTTCAGCCAGCTGGGGCTCCCTGAACTGGTGGCCAGCTGGACAGGGACAAGAAAGCAGTGTGCAAGAAACAGGGGCTCCCTAGGCACAGCCTGGTGGGGGGAGTGGAGGAGCTAGAGAGAACTTCCTGCAGCTGTCAGGTGTGTCTGGGGGCTGTAGTGGAGGGGGGTATAAGAGCAGCTGGCGCCCTTTGAGTAAGGGCAGAGAGATCATTTGTCAGTTCTAGGAACGTGGGGGCCCATGGGGACTTGGTGGACAGTCTCCAGTCCACTTAAGTGGAGGCCTTTGTGTGTGGGGGTGCTATGCAAGAGACATCTTACTGCCTGGGATCCCATAGCTTTGGGCTGGGGGCACCCCAGCAGAGGTGTTGAGCATGTTTGTTTTTAGGGGTTTTGTAACTTGGACAGCTGATTGGGTAGCCAGAGTACTGTGGGCAGCAAACAAGGCAACCCCAGGGTAAGGGGTGGAGATCCTCACCCCTCCACCCCACCCTTGCTTTTGGCTGGACTGCCCCACTCTGGCAGGCTGCCGGCCTCCTATTTCCGTCGGGCACCAGGGTAACAGGGCCACATTAGGGTCTGAGCCAGGAGACGCTCAGCCAAGGCTTGGACTGCGGGTTGGGGGAGGGTCTCTGAGGGGGTCTGCCTGCAGGGTCCAGGGAAGACTTACTGAGATCCTAGAACCAACTCAGGTTGTGTTCTAGTCCCCATATCCCCAGACAAGCCTTGTGTATGGGGGCCTGCAGTGCCCCTTTGTACATGCTGTTTGATTCACATAGCCCCCACCCTAAAATCTCAGGAGTTGTTTGCAACTGTGAGAGCTGCGGCAGAAGGCAGAGACAGGGGGCCTGTGTATGAGGAGGCAGGGGGGCTGGTGTGGGTGGCTGGAAGGAAGAGTCCCCCCCATTCCTGCTGCCCTCTTGGCAGTGATTCAGAAAGGTCCTTTTTCAGCCAGTGTCAAGAGCTGCTCAGCTGGGGAGAAAGAGAGGGAGGAGGGAGGAAGGGAGGGGGGGAGGGCGGGCAGATGGGTGGGGAAGCCAGAGAGTAGGGCTGGAGCTGTGACCATTGCACTGGAGAGAAGACACAGGAACAGGACAGAGGACCCAGGCTGCAGCCAGAGGAGAAGAGCTAAACTGCTTCCTTGCCAGACTGGCCAGCTGTGGATACCCAGCCGGGCTTGCAGCAGAGCAGAGGGGCTTACCCAGTTCTTTTGTCCCATTTCCCACCACCAGAGTGGGATTTGGGGGTCTGTCCTAGGAGACAAACCAGGTTCCCTTTTGGGGTGTGAAACTCAGAAGCTGAGGCCCCTGCTTACCTGTTTCCTGGACCAAAGCCCCAGTGGTCTGCTCAGGTGCTCCAGCTCCGTGGAGATGCCAGCAGCACGTCGGTTCCCTGGCCTAGAGCTCTCCTTTCCTCTCTTGGCCAGACTGCGGAGACGTCTTTACACAGTGAGTGGTGGGCTGGCAGCAGGGGCCAGGATGGCTAGGGACTGTGAATGGCTGAGGGACATCTCCAGTGAGGGCTTGGTTGGAAGGTCTGGGCCAGGTGGCCTTTCCCCTCTGGATACTGCATCATTCTTGTTGACCTGTGTGTAAGCCAGGTCAGGCGTGCTTGCACGGTATGTGCAGGTGTGCACACTCACACTATGCGGAGGGCCAGGCACTTGTAGAATTAGAGACTGACTGAACGGGGGAGAGCTGTTGCCACACTGTGTGCTTCACAGAGAAACTTGGGCTAAAGGAGCCAAGAAGAAGGCAGGCATGGGGAGCC
Organism: Arctocebus calabarensis; assembly: GCA_963573935.1. Taxonomy (NCBI): domain Eukaryota; kingdom Metazoa; phylum Chordata; class Mammalia; order Primates; family Lorisidae; genus Arctocebus; species Arctocebus calabarensis. The sequence goes on from CAUYON010015596.1 coordinate 60,399, forward strand.
TGGAAGGGAAGGGTGACCTTTCCGGGGTTACCCTGGGCTCAGCAGTAGAGACGGGCCTGGGACTCTGACTCCTTTCCTTAGCGGGATCTCAGTGTTCTTCACAGTCTTACCACGCACTCCCCTGTACAGAGCAGCCCTGTCCCTGGAGCCAGGAGCAGGGAGAGGAGTATGCAGCTGAGCAGGCACGTCTGCTAGCTGGTGCTTTAGGAAAAGGGAACAGGCCGGCTGTACTTTCTGAGTAGCTTCAGGGTGGGGCCGCTGGCTCTCCCCCAGCTCTGACCACCTGGAGCCTGACTTTGAGCTGTTTTCAGGAGCCAAGAGGAAGGCAGGAATGGGGAGCCTGGAGCCCTGGGACTTGCGGGGGTAGGGAAGGAGAGGAAGGAGCCTATAGACTGCTTGCCTTGGTGGGAGTGAGGAACCCCCTTGAGGCTGAGCCTTGTAGGGGTGCGGTCACTTTGCTGCAGGCACAGGGTAGCAATGGGAATGCTAGATGACCCTGCCTGGCCAGGCTAGGCCTGGGCTTTCTTCTGGAAAGCGGCAATACCCTGTCCTCTTAAACCTTTTTGTAAACGTGATTTTGTTGAGGATGAACGAGTTAATACAACTGAATGCTTAGACTTGTGCCTGGAATATAGTGAATATAGTCAAGGTATTGCCTTTGTTGCTACTCATCTTAAAATTAATAGAAATATAACCTGTTTACTCTGTGTTAACATGTGTGTATGTAGTCATCCCGACAACGTAATGCCAACTGTCTATCATGTAAAAGAAATAAAAGGAGAGTAATTTCAAACACTTTATGTACTCCGATGTGTCCGTATGCTAGATGACATAGTGAAGTACTCGGATCCCAAGACCTCAGGTAGAACCACCATGAAGGCGACGCTCGAGTGCCAACTGAGGGGAGTTTTGAAATACCAGGGTGAGGGTGCTTCCCTTTTTCACATAGTAGACATTTGCTCTATTCTGAATAAAGCACAGTTTTCCCTCAGTTTACACAGTAGTTCCATCCCAGGAAAATTCAGTGTATATAAAGGTACCAAAGCATACACATGCTCTTGTTCATATGGGAAGTGGAATTAGAATCCAGGTCTGGATGATTATAAACAATTTTTTCACCTGCACGAATTGAGTTGTGTGGGATTTAGAACTGTATGTGAGACCATGCTGTGTGTTGTAGGATAACTCATGCTCTTATTCCTCATTCACCCACTAAATGTCACTCATGTCCCCGTCACCAACATTGAGACACCCAAAAGTGTCCCCTAGGGGGCTGTGCAGCCCTCATGAGAACTGTGCAAATAAAGGGTTACAGTTTAAAGTTTGGAAACCACCTCTGCCTGGCCAGCCGCCTTGGTGGAAGAGCCAGGATTTGAACTGAGGGTTTCTCACTCCCATTTGTCACTCTTTTGTTCTTGCCTGAACTGCCTGGGAAAGTCTGAACTGGCACTGTGCTGGCAGGCCCAGTGGCTCATGCTGGGCTGGGCTGTAAGTGCCTGCTTCTCTTCATACATCTCATTGTGATGAGAACTGGGGATGAGACCACCTCGGAGATGGGCAAGGGTGGGGGCACGTCACTTGGCCCCTAGCTGGGCAGCTGGCCTTGTCCCTCTTGCCTGCCTTTCTCATTGGGGATTGAGCATGGGTCAGGGGCTGGCGTGGTCTGGTCAAGCCCTCAACTCTTAATTGGACAGGGTTGGTGTCCCATCTGCTTAATTTTGAAGGCACCACTGACCTCTTTCTCTGGACCCAAGAAAGTATAGGTCAGAGGTCACTCACTCAATGAGCAACTATACTAATCAACCTACCTTAATCAACCCATGGCTGATGTGTTTTTGGCTGGCCCTACGTGGTGTCTGTAGTTTCAGAGTTGAACAAAAAGTAGATAGGGTTAGAGTCGGAAGAAAGAATGTTAAGTGAAAATGAGGAGGCTGGGTGCAGTGGCTCACACTTGTAATTCTAGCCCTCTGGGAGGCCGAGGCAGGTGGATTGCTTGAGCTCACAAGTTTGAGACCAGCCTGACCAAGAGCAAGACCCCATCTCTAAAAATAGCCAGGGGTTGTGGCGGGAGCCTGTAGTCCCAGCTACTTGGGAGGCTGAAGCAAGAGAATTAACTTGAGCCCAAGAGTTTGAGGTTGCTGTGAGCTATGATGCACGGCCCTCTACGAAGGGTGACAAACTGAGACTGTTTCTCAAAAAAACAAAAACATAGGGAACAGAATGGTAGGAATATTATGGAACTATTTGTGTGGAGGAAAAAAACAAAACCTGAAAGGGTATGTGAAAGACATTGGCAACTGGCTTCAGGGACAAGAGCTAGGAGGCTGGACAGTAGGGGAAGGAATGAGACTTTATGGTCCCTGTGTATCTTTGTATATTTTATTACCTTTCCAAAAAAAATGTTAATGGCAAGATTTCACATATAAATTGTCAGTCTCTTCTGACAGCTATTGACCGGAGGAGAACTCAGTGACTGGGGTGTCTAAAAACCTATTTTAGTCCTTACCCTTCTCTCTTATCTTAGACTCGATGTGGCCCTGCAGGTGCTTGGGTGGTGGCTGTGGAGTGGTCTTCGGACCTATGGCAGAGGCTGTGGTAATGTCAACCTTTGGGAGGAACTTAGCTTAGAGCTCATTTGACCCCAGGATCTTTCTGTGGGATCTGTCAGATGTGATGAGCTCCTAGGTGGGCGTAAGGGGCACAGTACCCCAAAAACATTTTATTAAGACTTCAGGAATAAGAATGTGGCTGTTTTCATGGAGAGACAATCATTTTCATGAGATTTTCAAAGGGCTATGACCCCTGGAAACTTTCAGGTCATTCGGCTGCAGATTTTAGGTGTGAGACCCTGATTCCTGACTTTATGGCCGGGGGCGTATCCCAGGGTTGCTGCCCTAATTCTACCCTTGTGGCTGGCAGGAATGGGAAAGCAGGTACAGGCTGTTCTACATAGCTGTTTTGGGGGAGCAACAGGGTGGTTTGAGTCCTTCCAGGCAAGTGATCTAGTAGGATGTGGCACTCAGGGGCAAAGCTGCTGTTCTCTCTGGCATCCCTGGTCCCTGAGCCATTTTTCCCTCCCCACAGAGGCTGGGCAGCAGCAGCATGCAGCCGGAGGAGGGCACAGGCTGGCTGCTGGAGCTGTTGTCCGAGGTGCAGCTACAACAGTACTTCCTACGGCTCCGCGATGACCTCAATGTTACCCGCCTGTCCCACTTTGAGTATGTCAAGAATGAGGACCTGGAGAAGATTGGCATGGGCCGGCCTGGTAGGTGGGACCTTGGCCTTGCTTGTCTTTATCCTTGTGACCTTTACTAGCCTCTATCCTCAGGACCCCCAAGCATATGGAAGCCCCCTACCTTTTATTCCCTGGGATAGTAGCTGAGAGCTCTGTCTGCTTGTCTCAGAGCCCCCGAGGTGAGGCAGCGGGGACATCAGTAGATGCTGCACACAGAAGTTGGCAGTTGCAAAGGTGAATGAGTTTGAGGAGAATGAGGCCTTACTTAAAGCTCTGGCTACTCAGGTCTTACTGCATACCCTTTTTGTTTGATTAGATTTTTGTGGGATGTATTTCCTTGATCTCTCCCTCTTTTTTTTTTAATTTTATTTTTCATCTCTCTCTCTTTTATAAAGCATAAAATCAAGTCTCTTCTGATCACCATTCTGAACACCAGGGGCATCAATGTCGAGAGATCTGTAGACAGAAGAAAGATAAAAATCAGATGATTTGCTAACATTTTCTTTGTCTCTCTCACAAGCGTGTGCATGCACACAGAGAGAAAGATTTGCTCTGAGTTGAATTCATTTCTTATCTTGGGGTTTATCCTAAAAGTAGTGGTTACAGCATCTGGAAATCATAGTGTTCTTTTTTTTTTCCCCCTCAAAAGGGGAAAAACAGACTCTAGTCTGTTGTCCCCGGCTAGAGTGCCATGGTGTCAGCCTAGCTCACAGCACCCTCAGACTCCTGGGCTTAAGCAATCTTATTTTTTTTTTTTTTTTTTTTTTTTTTTTGAGACAGAGTCTCACTCTCTCGCTCTTGGTAGAGTGCCATGGCATCACAGCTCACAGCAACCTCCAACCCCTAGCTCTTGGGCTTATGCGATTCTCTTGCCTCAGCCTCCCAAGTAGCTGGGACTACAGGCTCCCGCCATAATGTCCGGCTGTATTTTTGTTGCAGTTTGGCCGTGGCTGAGTTCAAACCCACCACCCTCAGTATATGGGGCCGATGCCCACCACTGAGCCACAGGCACCACCCCCTCAAGCGATCTTCTTGCCTCAGCCTCTGAGTAGCTAAGATTATAGGCACCCACCACAACGCCCTGCTCATTTTTCTATTTTTTTTTTTTTTTTAGTAGAGACAAGGTCTTACTCTTGTTCAGGCTAGTCTTGAACTTCTGAGCTCAAGCAGCCTTGGCCTCCCAGAGTGCTAGGATAGGCATGAACCACTGAGCCTAGCCAAAGTCATGGTGTTCTTTATTGAACATGAGAAACTTAGTGCATTTAACTTAAAATAGCTAAATAGGTAATAATGTGCTAGATTAAACACTGACTTACACTACTTTTAAGTAGTGTAAGTCAACTGGATAGTTGGTGTCTGATGCCATTAACATAAGGGTTCTATGGAGAAAAAACTTGAAATTAAAAAAATCTTATCCACTACCTTGATTTTTTTTTTTTTTTCCCCTGAGAGCTGGGAGAATGCTACCATCAATTTGTGGGAACCATCTGGTCAGTTGAGGCTCCTAGTTCATTGAGATTGATTACACTGGTATCATCATGCTGGGCAGTGTCTAGTGGTAGACCCCCCCCCCCCCCCCCGGAGATACTAAGGAGTCTTTGGGGCAAGCAGGAGACTCTTTGGGTTGTGAGCCATCTTAACAGTGCTATGTTCTCCTTGGCTCCCTGCAGGCCAACGGCGGCTATGGGAGGCTGTGAAGAGGAGGAAGGCCATGTGCAAACGCAAGTCGTGGATGAGCAAGGTGGGTGCTGTTGGGTCCTGGGAACCTTCCCCTCATCCCTTGGCAAGTGTAATCTCACCACGTTCCCTGACACTTTGTTCAGACCTCACTCCTCTGGGGTCTTATCAGGCAGGGCACTTGTTGAGCTGCCCAGCTGAGTGTCTGTCTCCGCCAGAGATGGACACGTGAGCAATCTGTGTGTAATAGGTCTTCACCGTCCCTCCTGGCGCGCCTGCAATAGGAGCTTGTTGACAAGTGCACCTTAACTTAGCCTTGCTCTGTCTGCATGTTGGGGGCCAACATCCAACATGGCGTGGTGGGGACTGTCTGGACCCAGAACATCCTTGCCTTGCTTCCCTCCTCCCCCATCCTCTCTGGTCCTTCTGACAGCTTTCTTCCTCCAGCCTGCCTTCACCCTCCCACCTTGCACTAATTTGGGATTGTGGTGTAGTGAGTCCCTGGTCTGACTCAGTGGAACTTTGCCCATTGTCTGGAAGACAATAAGAGAGGAAGTGAGCCAGCCAGGGCCTTCCCACCCCACTTCTGGCGTCTGGACTGAGATGAGGGGTGGGCAGGGCAGAACAGCTGGGCTGGGATTGGGCAGCAGAGATTTTCTGGCTGTAGTCTGGCAAAGGGGCTGTCTCTTGGGATTCTGTGGCCTTTTCTGGGAATACTGTCCTGGTCCCTTGCCCAGGTTTTAAAGAATGAGTGTGATGGGGCCGGTGAAGGCAGGAAAGAAGGACAGTGTGGTTTGCCAGGATTCAGGGGTCTTGGATTTGCCACTGGCTTTTGTCGTAAGTCCCTGGGCAGTCAGTGATCCTCTCGACTTCAGTGGTGTTTTCAGTGAGCTGGTGTGGCCCCATTGCCCAGCTCCCTTCACAGGGCTGGTGAGGGGCCCAAGATGATGGCTGTGAAGGGCCTTGTAACATGAATATGAATGTGGCAAAGAATTTCAGTTACAGAAAGGGAGGAAGGGCAGAGCAGAGGCCAGAGAGGCCCTCAGATTTGAGATGCCCTTGGCCCATACAGATAAAACTCCACCAGCTTTGGGGAGTGTGGGACCTGACGTGGGAAATGAATCCAAAGCTTTGAATGCCTCAGTGGAGGTAGCCCAGTCGGAATGTGGCCTGCTCTGACCCTCACAGCCTCCTTTCTCCTGTCCCTTGACCTTTGGCCCCCTTCCTCTCTAGCCCAGGCCTCAGAGTCCCCTCCTGTCTTCCTTCTTTCTCAGCCCTCAGCTCTAGGCACCCCTTCAGAAACCCAGCTGGCTTGTCCTTCCCCTAGCTTCGCCTGAACCACATACTCTCTTTCATGGTTCAACCTCAGACTAAAATTATCCTCTCCCCTGGGCAGGATGAAGGACAGCCGACTCCCTGGGGAGGGTGGAGACAGACAGCACCAAATGGTCAGCCCAGAGAAGGGGCCAGGGCTAAAAATGGACAAGGAGGTGTTTGCAGAGGGCCCCTTAGGCTCCGGCCCCTTCTCCATGGTTTAGGGGCTGGAGTCTGTGGTGGGCGTGGGGTGCAGGAAGGGGGCTGGGCAGGAGGAGTGGGAGGAGACTCAGCTCCCAGGGGGGTGGTGCCTGAGGGCTTTGAACTGTCCTTTTCCCCATAGCTGGGTATGGCAGGCTGCATGCCTGTCTGTTTCTGGTACCCACCATGAGGATCCTCTAAGACTATAGGTGCCTGTTTGGGGGGTGTGTGGGCCTCTGGAGGGAGTGTGGGCCTCCAGCCTGGCTGCTGCCCCCGGCAGTTTGGCAAAGCCAGGACCACCACCAGGGGGGTGGGATGAGCGACTGGCTCTGCAGTGTTGGGTTCCATCTGGACGCTGGCTGCCTTCTAACAGGTGTTCAGCGGAAAGCGGCTAGAAGCTGAGTTCCCCCCTCATCACTCTCAGAGCACCTTCCGGAAAACCTCACCCACCCCGGGGGGCCCAGCGGGGGAAGGGCCTCTGCAGAGCCTCACCTGCCTTATCGGGGAGAAGGACCTACGCCTCTTGGAGAAGCTGGGAGATGGCTCCTTTGGCGTGGTGCGCAGGGGCGAGTGGGATGCCCCCTCGGGAAAGACGGTGAGCGTTCTGTCACCACAGGCACAGCAGAGGCCAGCCTGAGACTGGTAGGGGCTCTTTTTCCCCTCTGCTGGGATGTGAATCGGGGACAGGTCACAAAGTAGCTCACCCAACAGTACATACTCAGGTTTAACTGAGTACATTTGTTTCTTTTTTTCTATTATAAAATAATTTACCTATCCTAAACGTTTGGAAACTAGTTGAAAAATTAGAAGGAAAGTACCTGTAATTCCACTCCTTAGAGGGAGCAGAGTTAGCGTTTCTGCCTTCCCCTCGCCCCTCAAGTATTTGATTTAGTTAAAATTCAAGTTTTGGATAAACTTTTAAAATTTGTACTTTATTTTTGACATTTTGAAATTTTTCTTTCTTTCTTTTTTTGAAATTTTTCTTGAGGGATAACATATGTACAGGCAGTTCCTAAGTTAGAAACAACCAATTTACATACAGCTGGCACTTACAAAAGGAGGCTAGTAGAGTAAGTCCCTGAGCTACAAATATCTGACTGAAGTATGAATCATATGAATGGGGCCTATTACAGGTAATAGGTAAATGTACCTGTTTTAACTACGCATGAATTCAACTTAAGAACAAACCTACAGGCTCGGCGCCGGTGGCTCATGTGGCTAAGGCGCCAGCCACATACACCTGAGCTGGTGGGTTCGAATCCAGGCTGGGCCTGCCAAACAACAATAATGGCTGCAACCAAAAAAAAAAAATAGCCGGGCGTTGTGGTGGGCGCCTGTAGTCCCAGCTACGTGGGAGGCTGAGGCAGGAGAATTGCTTGAGCCCAGGAGTTGGAGGTTGCTGTGAGCTATGATGCCACAGCACTCTACCCAGGGCCATAGATTGAGACTTTGTCTCCCAAAGAAAGAAAGAAAAAAGAACAAACCTACAGAACCTATCTTGTTCATAATCCAGGGTTCCCTGCATACTAAAGCATACAATTTTTTTTTTTTTTTTTTTTTTGAGACAGAGTCTCACTCTATGTCCTGGGTAGGGTGCCATGGCATCATAGCTTACAACAACCTCAAACTCCTGGTCTCAAGCTATCCATCCACCTGCCTCAGCTTCTTAAGTAACTGGGACTATAGGCATCCGTCACAACTCCCATTTTTTTTTCCTATTTTTAGTAGAGATATCTCTCACTCTTTTTTTTTTTTTTTTTTTTAAGATGGAGTCTCACTTTGTCACCCTTGGTGGAGTGCTGTGATGTCATAGCTCACAGCAACCTCAAACTCTAGGGCTCAAGCAATTCTCTTGCCTCAGCCTCCCGAGTATCTGAGACTATAGGTGCCTGGCGATTTTTAGAGACAGGGTCTTGCTCTTGCTCAGGCTGGTCTTGAACCTGTGAGCTCAGGCAATTCATCTGCCTTGGCCTTCAGAGTGTTAGGACTACAGGTGTGAGCCACCATGCCCAGCCCGAGATTTTACTCTTGCTCAAGCTGGTCTTGAACACCTGAGCTCAGCTGAACCACTGTGTCAGCCTAAAGCATATGATTTTTTTTTTTTTTTTTTGAGACAGAGTCTCATTATGTTGCCGTTGGTAGAGTGCTGTGGCAACACAGCTCACAGCAACCTCAAACTCTTGGCCTTAAGTGATTCTCTTGCCTCAGCCTCCCAAATAGCGGGGACTACAGGTTCCTGCCACAATGTCTGGCTTATTTTTATTTTTTTATTTTTTTAATTCAGTTGTCGTTGTTTTAGCTGACCTGGGTGGATTAAAATCCTCCAGCCTCCGTGTGTGGGGCCAGCACCCTACCCACTGAGCTATGGGCTGCCTAAAGCATACAATTTTTAAGTGACGTTTTACATTTGCATAAACCCATGATCAGATCAGATGGTATGTGAAGCATTTCCAGCACCGCAGAAGGTTCCCCTCCTGCCTTTTCCTCTCAGTATCCTCCCTTGCAGGAGGAGCCACTATTCTGACTTCTTGAGCCATAGATTAGTTTTTTGCATTATATTTAAAGCATTTTCCTTTTATGCCAAAACCACTTTTATTTTTTTTATTTTAATTTAATTTAATTTAATTTAATTTTTTTGGTTGTTGCAGTTTGGATGGGGCCGTGTTTCAACCTGCCACTCTCAGTATATGGGGTTGGCACCCTACTCCTTTGAGCCACAGGCTCTGCCCCAAAATCACTTTTAATATATCATTTTATTAATAACATTTTATTTTATTATATTTTATTTTTTGTTTTTTTGAGACAGAGCCTTAAGCTGTCACCTTGGATAGAGTGCCATGGCATTACAGCTCACAGCAACCTCCAATTCCTGGGCTCAAGCGAGTCTCTTGCCTCAGCCTCTCAAGTAGCTGTGACTACAGGTGCCCGCCACAATGTCCGACCATCTTTTGATTGTAGCCATCATTGTTGTTTGGTGGGCCTGGGCTGGATTCGAACCCGCCAGCTCAGGTGCACAGTGGCTGGCGCCTTAGCCACAGGCACCGAGCCTATTAATAACATTTTATTTATTTTTATTTTTTTTAATAACATTTTAATATTTTATCATCATATTCGTCATCTTCTACCAGTATGATGATTGCTATTTAACCTGGGAATTACCTCAGGAAGGGGAGGCCTTGCTGATGGCCCCCAGAAGCCAGCCAGCTCCCCTTTCCTAGTCGTGCCACATGCACAATATGCCAGGTACTGGCGACACGCTCATGCACCCAGATGAGCAGATCTGAGGCAGGGCTTTTTGAGCTGAGTTGGAAGGAAGAGAAAGTTCTCTTTGTTCTGAGGGTTGGAGGCTGGACAAGTCCTGACTCCTTTCAAATCCTGTTCTGGGCAGGTGAGTGTGGCTGTGAAGTGCCTGAAGCCTGATGTGCTGAGCCAGCCAGAGGCCATGGATGACTTCATTCGGGAGGTCAATGCCATGCACTCGCTTGACCACCGAAACCTCATTCGCCTTTATGGTGTGGTGCTCACACCACCCATGAAGATGGTGAGTGCTGTGGGTAGGCAGGGGCTTGGGCCCCCAGGTATACCCCCTTCCCTGTGGGGTAAAGAGGCTTGCGGGGACCTAGCTTGGTACTGACTCTTTGGAGGCCATGTCCATCCTGGGCACAGCTGGTGCTCATTGGCAGAATTGCACCCATGGGAGGAGCTGGCCCTTGCATTTATTTTTTTATTTTTTGCAGTTTTTCACCAGGGCCGGTTTGAACCTGCCATCTCTGGCATATGGGGCCGGTGCCCTACTCTTTGGAGCCACAGGCGCCGCCCCCCCTTGCATTTAATTTTTGGAGTTGCAGGGCTTTGCCTCTTTGGATTGCTTCTCTCTAAGCTTTAGTTAACCACATTTCCTGGAGAGAGCCTCCTAGGAACTCAGAGGACTCTTACAGGTCCCCAGATGACAGGCCAGGAGCTCTGGCAGGCCTTCAGGAGAGGGACTGGCAGCCTGTGTGGGGTGCTGAGAAGGGCCTATTCCTCTCACCTCTTCCATGGCTTCAGGTAACAGAGCTGGCGCCGCTGGGATCGTTGTTGGACCGGCTGCGTAAGCACCAGGGCCACTTCCTCCTGGGGACTCTGAGCCGCTACGCTGTGCAGGTGGCTGAGGGCATGGGCTACCTGGAGTCCAAGCGCTTTATTCACCGTGACCTGGCTGCCCGCAATCTCCTGTTGGCTACCCGAGACCTAGTCAAGATTGGGGACTTTGGGCTGATGCGAGCGCTGCCCCAGAACGATGACCATTACGTCATGCAGGAACATCGAAAGGTGCCCTTTGCCTGGTGAGGGGCAGGTGCTGCTGGCTCACGGGGCCTAGACCCCACCCTGGTCCCTGCAGACCCAGACCTCAACGCTTCTGGGATCTTCTGTACCCGCTGTAGCCCTTGGCTCTGCCTGAGTCTGCCCTTGTCTGTTCTGGGCCTGAAGTGCCCTTCGTGTGTACCCATCCCTTCGCTCAACCCATCCAGGACCTCCTAAGGGCCCATGTGCCAGGGTGAGGTCGGTCCTCGAAGGCACAGGGAGAAATGCTGTGGGGACTCGTACATCAGTGTGTTACTCAGTGGGGTATTAGAAAGGCTTCCTGGCCGGGTATGGGGGTTCACACCTATAATCCTAGCACTCTCAGAGGCAGGTGGATTGCTTGAGCTCAGGAGTTTGAGACTAGTCTGACCAACAGCGAGACCCTGTCTCTACTAAAAATAGAAAAAACTAGCCAGGCATCATGGTGGGTGCCTGTATTCCTAGCTACTTGGGAGGCTGAGGCAATAGGATCTCTTGAGCCCAAGAGTTGGAGGTTGCTGTCAGCTATGACGCCATGGCACTCTTCTCAGGGCACAGAGTGAGATTATCTCAAAAAGTATATATAAATACAATAAAATAAAAAAATTAAAAGAAGGCTCCTGGAGTACACTATGTTAAGATCCTAAAATATCGGGAGAAGTTAGCCAGGCAAAGCCTGGATGTGAAGTATGTGCTAGGGTAAATCTAGTGGTAGGCAGAACCAGACCACATTGGGCCTCACAGACTGACCAGGGCTACTCACCTGTCCGTTGGGGTGCTGGCCCCTGTGCTAGGATGACTGTGGTCCTCTGGTACCAGAAACACCCCAAAGAGGGTAGGAGGTAGGAGGGCTTTGTCCAGCTCTGCTTGCCAGAGCTGTGGCTGTGGGCACCCCTTATAATCCGGGATGTGTGGTACCCTAATTAGTAACTGACGTTACTCCCATGGTGATCATAGATCCTAGATTATGCCTGTTGCCCTAGAGTAATTATAGCACCCTCTTTTATATTCAAGTACCCTGGTTTGGATGGTAAATTATAAGGTCACCATTTGGTTTATAGCCCCTTTAAGCAACCCTGTGAAGTGAGGAGGTTATGGCTTTCATTTGGCAGATGACCAAAGTGAGGCTTAGAGATCTTGAGTGACTTTCCCTGGGTCCTATCCCCTTTGAGTGGCAGTACCAACTCTTTTTTTTTTTTTTTTGAGACAGAGCCTTAAGCTGTCACCCTGGATCGGGTGCCGTGGCATCCCAGCTCACAGCAACCTCCAATTCCTGGGCTCAAGCGAGTGTCTTGCCTCCGCCTCCCAAGTAGCTGGGACTACAGGCGCCCGCCACAACGCCTGGGCATTTTTTGGTTGCAGCTGTCATTGTTTGGCAGGCCCAGGCTGGATTCGAACCCGCGAGCTCAGGTGTACGTGGCTGGCGCCTTAGCCCGTTGAGCCACAGGCACTGAGCCAAATGTTGATAATACAAGTTTCGTTTTGTTTTTGCAGTTTTTTGCTGGGGCCAGGTTTGAACCCGCCACCTCCGGTATATGAGGCCGGCGCCCTACTCCTTTGAGCCACAGGCACTGCCCTGCAGTACCAACTCTTGAGTCCCACAAGAGATTATTATTTTTTTTGAGACAGAACCTCAAGCTGTCACCCTGGAATAGAGTGCTGTGGCATCACAGCTCACAGCAACTTCCAATTCCTGGGCTCAAGTGAGTTTCTTGCCTCTACCTCCCAAGTAGCTGGGACCACAGGCACCCGCCACAACGCCCAGCCATTTTTGGTTGTAGCCGTCATTGTTGTTTGGTGGGCCCGGGCTGGATTCGAACCTGCCAGCTCAGGTGTACGTGGCTGGCACCTTAGCCGGTTGAGCAACAGGCATTGAGACACCCCCAGAGATTCTTGATTCCACATCCAGTGTCCTGTTCTTCTCTCTCTGCACCCCAGTCCATGCTGGAATGCCCCTTTTCTAGCCCACTGCAGTGGCACTTCTCCCTCACCTAGGAGGGAGGCTCAGGGAGAACTGTGGGTATATTTGGGGTGAAGCCAATGTAACTGTACCCATTTCGGTTTTTCCCCAGGTCCTGTCCAAATTTCCCACCCACACCTTCTATCTGAAAGGACCTAAATTTGAGGATCCTGCTCCAAATCTGGTAGTCATCCTCCTAGCTCAGTTAGCAAACAACCTGTACTCTGATTGCCTGCCCCCTCCTGGAGCCTCTGACCTCTTCCCTTTTCCTGCTTTCCTAACTGGGAAATATCACGCTCCTCCTTCCACCCCAGGCTGCCTGTGAATGGGAGACCTGAGCATAGGTGATTTTTTTCCCCACATCTGTACATTGGGTAGTCAAGAAGTCCCACCCCTCCCTATCCACTACCTACCCTGTCTCTGGTACCTGTTGAGCCTGGCATATGTGGCAGCCACAAATGCTTGTTGAATGGGTATTTGATGTCCATTGGGGCTGTTGCATGTGCGGGTGCTCAAGGGGCCTTCTCTTTGACCCCTCCCTCCTCCAGGTGTGCCCCCGAGAGCCTGAAGACACGTACCTTCTCCCATGCCAGTGACACCTGGATGTTCGGGGTAACATTATGGGAGATGTTCACCTATGGCCAGGAGCCCTGGATTGGCCTCAATGGCAGTCAGGTGAGGAGCCTGGGAGATGTGCTTTGGGGGGTATTAATTTGATCCCTGGCTTTCCACCCTGACCTTGTTGGAACTGGCTTTCATCGGGCCCCCCTTTCTCCCTATACCCCGTGTCTGCCTGGGCTCTTAGGGAGAGCTGAGCAAACAGAAGGGGATGTGCCAGTGGGCCGGGAGAGAAGAGCAGGGGCTGCCCTTGTTCCCTAGTCCTTGCCATGTCCACACATTCTGAGGGAGCAGGCCCCTTCTTGGCAGGCAGATCTTTCCTTTGGAGGAATGACACTGTGGCCAGCAGCTTTAGCTATAGGATGGGCTGGAGGGAAGGTGGGGAGTGCAGAGCTGAGTCCAAACTCTTGAGTTTGAGGATATGCTGGTCCTCAACCTCTGCACTGCTCTTCACCGCTCTCCACCCCACTTCAGATCTTGCATAAGATTGACAAGGAGGGGGAGCGGCTGCCCCGGCCTGAGGACTGCCCCCAGGACATCTACAATGTTATGGTCCAGTGCTGGGCTCACAAGCCGGAGGACAGACCCACATTTGTGGCCCTGCGAGACTTCCTACTGGAGGTGAGAGGCAGGTCTGCCCACAGGAGCTGGGGTGTCCAAGCACGGGGCCGTTCAGGGGTCATTCCTGGGTGCAATGAACCGTTTCTGCTCCCAGGCCCAACCTACAGACATGCGGGCCCTTCAGGACTTCGAGGAACCAGACAAGCTGCACATCCAGATGAACGATGTCATCACCGTCATTGAGGGAAGGTAGGGGATACTTGGAAGGGCACAGATTGGAGGGCCATGTGGACAGAGATCCCTTTTGCCTCCAGATTCCTGTGGCCACACACAGGTTGGTAGTTGGGCCTGAGCACTACAGTATGAGGAGGGAAGAAAGGCCTTTGTCAGACTCTGAGTACGTGGGGCTGTGGACAAAATTGCTGCTACTAGATGGGCTTTTCCCTGCCAAGCTTCCCCTCTGTCACCCTTTTCCTCTGGGTTCCATCCCTGGCTATACGGGTGGGGCCAGGCTACTGACCTCAGGGCTACAACAGAGCTCTGGAACTCTGAACATTCCTCTAAATCCTCCGCTTCTCTCCTTGCCTCCTTTTGGCATAGGCAGTCTTGACTGTCCACCTGGTACCATTCAGTGTCCCAAGCAGCCTCCCCACGGCCTGGGCTTCACCCTCTCTCAGCTGTCCCTTCTTCCCACTAAGTTCCACTCTTACCTTCTAGAGCCTTCCTCCATCCTCGGCTTAGGTCCCCAGTTTTGCTCCCCTGCTAGTCTCCCCTTGTAGGCCCCTCTCTGTTCCTGCTCCCACCCCAGGCCCTCCTGAGTTACTGTCTCTTACCTGCAGCCCTGAGTGCTGGCTTCCGCCCTTGGAGGCCCCACCTACTATTGGCCCCGCCTGCTGTTATCTGATCCCCAGGGTGTCTGAGGAACTGGTCGGGGCAGGACAGGCTTCAGGTGTCTCTGGGGCAGGGGGTGAGTGTTGAGGAAGAGGAAGAAGAGTGAAGCAGAAGAAATTCCCTGTGCTGCCCACTTTGACTCAGAACCAGGCAAGGATGGGGCATGGCTTGGGGTCTGCAGCTTATGGTTAAATCTTGCCTCATGGTGGGGTGGGTGAGAGGAGAGAGCCGCTGTGTCTGAGTTGGTGATAGAGCAGGCCTGGAACCCAGGCTGGCTGTGTAGCAAGGAGACCCTACACCGCTGTGGCCCCCAAACCTTTCCCAGACCCCATCTCCCTTGCCTTTGGTCTCAGGATCAGTGAACAAGAATTAAATAGTAACAGGTTACAGGGGTCAGCTATGGTTGGGGAATTGGTGATAGTGGAAGAAAGCAAAAGGCTTCTAGGAAAGAGAAGTAGGGGACAAGAAGGAACACTTTCTGTGGATTTGGTGCTAAGGGGCCAGGGAAGGGATTGTAGGCATGGCACTCAGGAGGGTTCTGTAAGTAGGAGGATTAAGGGTGGCAGCTCTCCTGGAGGTACCTGGCAGGGCCTTAAGTCAGAATTTTGGGCCTACGACCTTTCCTACCTCAGGGAGCCAGAGAGCTTGGACCTCTTGTATACCATCTGCAGTCCCCCTGGTCTTCACCCACTTCTCTTGCTCTCAGTGGGAACCCATCTGTCAGCCAGTGTTCCCTAAGGGTGACTCAGGAGCCTGAGGGGCATGTCTCTCCAGAGCTGGTACCTGAGGTCACCACTGGAGCAAGGCAGGCTATGGGAAGGGCCCAGGGAGCGGCTCCTCCAGGGAGGGTTGTGAGTGCGCCTGCCCTGCCCTTCCGCCACAGGCTCTGGTTGGCCCCAGCGGCTGGATCTGCTGCCACCACTGTCACTGCCACTGCTTGGGCTGGCTGGGCTCCTGTGGGCCACAGCCCTGACTTGGACCACAGTTCCTGCCCTGGGTCCCTGGAGCCGTTCAGGAGGTGGGAGGTGAGAGGCAGGCGGCCACGACAGCCGACAGCCGGTGAGGCTTTGGGAGTGGGCCCTGGTGAGACAGAGCTTTGACTCTGCCCCCTTGTTTACTCAGTCCCTGAAAACAGTCCCTCTGTTTCCATGTCTCTGGGTGGATGGGTTCTGTTGTGTGCCTGGGTTTGTGCGTGTGGGCTCTGTCGGTTCCTGCCTGGCTCTCAGCTCCTTCCTTATCCACGCTTTTTTCTTAGCCTTGCATCCCACTGACTAAACCTGTCCCAGTATCTATTTCCTAGTCCAGCGTCTGGAAAGCCACTTGCCCCAGTTCTGACTGAGTCTGTAGTCTCAGTGCTTCTCAGGGTACCAAGTGGTGGGCAGAGAGAAGGCACCTCGCTATTGTAAGCTGAGCTTAGGTGGCCTTGTCTAGATGCAGAGAGATGCATAGTGACTGGTCTTTCCCAGAGGGTCTTATTGGAAGGGCAGGGTGCCTGGCAGCACTTTTGTTCTATATACAGAACTGGTAAAGGGCAAGTTTTGAAATCCATTTGCAGGGCCTGGTGTGGCCCTGGAGCTGCTACTTCCTGTGGTAGGTCAGAGAGGGAGGGAACAGGGTCTGGGTTATCCCCACACAGAAGAAGGTAGGGGCAGGTGTTTTGAGCAGAATGTTTACCCATTGTTTGTTCTGCCATTTCTGGACTGCCTTGAACCAGGACTGGAGCAAGGTGCTAAGATTTCCACAGCTGGGACAGCCTTAGGCAATTCTCAGCTTAGGCCTTGGTTTTCTATCTTGCATGCCCCAGGGATGCTGACAGAAGGCTGCTGGGGCAGCAGGAAGTAGAAAGTCATGCTGGAAGTACTGGACCCTTTTCCTAGGCCCCCCCCCCCCCCAAATCTGTCTGTGCTTCACTCGCCGTGGATGGCAGGCCGGGCCCTCCTATGGTTGTGGACACTCTGGCCAGTTCATGGTGGAAGGAGAGGGGGTGGCTGGAGGGGGCTGGGCGGGAAGGGTCAGTGTCTCTCCTCTCTGGGCTACTGGCACCTTGGCCCTGAGCCTCACAGCGGGATATATGGGCTGTGAGATGAAGCGTTGGCTGTCTTGGACGTTCTGTTTGAGCCCTGTTAGGAGAGAATGATGCACCTGGGTGCAGTCCCAAGGGGCTGTCCTTACATGCTCTGCACTCCGGCTCCTCTTCCCCTAGTAATGAACATGTTTTTGAAACGTATCAGGACCCCCAGTAGCCCTGGAGGCTCTTATCTTGGTTATGCCTGTAATAAGGGGAGGTGGCCTTGCTCTCCCTTTTTACCCTCAGGCTTGGGTCCAAAGGAGGCTTCTGTGCAAGGAGCTGGGCTGTCTTGGCAAAGGGAAAGGGGTGGAGGGAGTGGCCTCCTACTGCCCTGCTGGACCTGGCCTTAGGCACGAGTCCACTCTACTCAGAAGTATATCTTCACCCGGCTGCACTTCTCCCCCAAGTTAATGAGCACCTCTGAGGAAAGGTAGAGAGCAGAGTCCAGCATCTGTCCAGGGTGGTGAGAGCCAGCAGGGAGCCAGTGGGTGTTGGGGTCCAGTGTCCAGTGTCTCTGGTGCTGGGCCCTCTCCCCCAGTGGACTGGCACAGGAGGCTGTGTGTGGTGAGGAGCCATTTCTTTCCTTCTTGGAATGGCCTTGCTATTTTCGGATGGGCCTTGTCCCTCTTGGGGTGTTGTCCTCTCTTCTTCCTTCCCGCCCTGAAGGCAGGGTGGTAATCACAGGGTTGCTGTGTGTGGCATGGGGCTGGGCTGGGTGGCCTTGTTTATGAGGAGGCTGGGCTATAGGCAGTCCTACCTCTCACCTCCTTGGGGACTGCTGAGCTTGTGGGGTTTGACCTTTGGTCCCTGGGACAGGCTGCTATTGAGGTCTCACTCCACCAGGCCTTGTCATCTCATAAGCAATGGGTCCAAGTGCCCAGGCATGGCTGTTGCCTCCCCCATCCTCTCTCCTCTAACCTCTCTGCTGTGTTTTGAGGGGCCTTCTTAATGTTCCTGGCTTTGGGGCAGGTGAAGGTGTGGGGTTGACAGGGAGGACAGGCATCTTGGTGCCACATGTGCCTGCTGTAGGAGCATGGGGCTGCACTGCCTCTGCTCAGTCCAGCTTTTCCCCGTGCCATGGAGATATGAGATCTAGCAGCAGATGCAGGAGTCTCAGGACCTGTCAGAGCTTTTTCAGGCGCTAGAAGTATCCAGGGGAGAGCTCTGTTCTTTTTCAACCCCATCCCAGGTCTGGCTTAGGCTGCGCCAACAGAGGTTTTGTGTCCAAGGTGAGAGTGATGGCCTCATGGCCCTACGGTCTGGTCTCTCTGGAAGTACTTAGTGAGTTCCCTCCTTATCTTAAGACCAGATAGAGCTTCTCCTGAATAGGCAGTTAAGGTGGCAGGGGTAAAGCTCCCATAGGCCTGCCAGAGATGATGGAAGGTGCTAGAGATATGCGGAGTGGTGAAGAGAAGGCTCAGGTTGCCCTGAATGCTTCCAGGTACTTGAAGGTCTGCGTAAGGAAGAAAGGGTATAGTTGGAGGGCTTGGCCCAAATCTCAGTGCAAAAGCTCATGGTACTCTCTGGGGCCCCTGCAGCTCTTAGAACTCCAGGAACCTGACTGATGAGTGAAATTAAGTAGCCAGAAGAGACTAGGGCCAGGCTCTGCTGTGGGGGCAGGAGGCAAGGTGGTCTTGGGAGAGGGGTACTAGCCTTGCAGATGTAACAAGTGGCCTTGAGTCCTGAGTCTGCTGTGATCTTTCTGGTAATCTGGCAAGTAATATCACTTGTTAGAACCTGCTTTCTTTTTTTGTGAGAGAGAGTCTCACTTACCCTCGGTAGAGTGCCGTGGCGTCACAGCTCACAGCATCCTCCAAACTCCTTGGGCTTAAGTGATTCTCTTGTGTCAGCCTCCTGAGTAGCTGGGACTATAGGCGCCCGCCGCAACACCTGGCTATTTTTTGTTGTTGTTGTTGGCTGGGGCTGAGTTTGAATCCGCCACTCTTGGCACATGGGGCTGGCGCCCTATAGCCTGCTTTAAGCTGTAGCCACAGGTGCCACCCAGAGCCTGCTTTCTTACTTGTGAACTCTAGGAAAAGCTGCCTGACTGACCTAGTGGGCTTAGGATAAGGCTGTGTGTAAACAGCCAGGCCTGTATGGGGGTTTGGGGGAGAAGGGCTGATGGCAGCTCTCCTGGCCCCGAGGCTGCCAAGATGTCCAGGGTATGAGAAGGGTCCCACTGCCTGGGCCATTCTACCATGCCTGGTGCTCACTGTGTCATCTCTTTTGGGCAGGGCTGAGAACTACTGGTGGCGTGGGCAGAACACGCGGACGCTGTGTGTGGGGCCCTTCCCTCGCAACGTGGTGACCTCCGTAGCTGGCTTATCAGCCCAGGACATTAGCCAGCCCTTGCAGAATAGCTTCATTCACACGGGGCATGGCGACAGTGACCCCCGCCACTGCTGGGGCTTCCCGGACAGGATCGATGAGTGAGTACCTGGGCAGGGCCACCGATCCCCGCCGAGGCTTCAGGGCCTACAGCCCCTCACTATTCCCTGTGTGAGTTCTTACTGCTCCTTGCCCTTTCTCTGGGTCTCCAGCCCCTACCCTGCTGGTCTTCCTTCCTGAACTCCCTGCACTGCCACTTGGTAGAGAGGCCTCCGTGACCAAAGCCATAAACCCTCTTGGCATACTGGCCTTAGGAGAATGGTTAGGAACTGGGAAATAGTTGAATAGGAAAGTGTCTCTATGACCACTGCATTTGAGTAGCAGTTTTTCTTCACCTGCTATGGTGCCAGAGTCTGGGAGGTGTGAGCTTGCTGGCCCAGATGGGAGTGAACTTGCTTCTCCGAACCAGGGGGCAGGACTTGAACCCTTCAGGGAACTTCAGAGGTGATGTTAGGTGGCAGCTCAGGCACTGCCCCCTGCCTCACGCCTGCATATTACTCCATGGAGCTCACTCTGTATCTGGTTGAGAGGGACTTGGAGTCTCCTTTAAGTAAAAGGAAAAGGCCATTGAGGGCAGCTGGGGAGGACACAGAGGAGAATTAGTCACTTCCTGGGTGCCCCACCCCAGGGAGCCTCCTGGTAGCAACTTGGTGGTAGGCCTCTAGACCTCTGTTGGCTGCAGGGGGATTCTAGGCCCTTGATGTCTGCAGCCCTTTCTCCTGACTTCTGATACACATGGCCACCCTGGAAGGTGTGGTAAATAGTGCCTTCAACCCTCCATGTCTTATATTCCAGAACCCCAGGCTGGGAGAGGTTACTCTGTGTGTCTTGCCTCATAAGAACCAGGTGAGGGCTTGAGAGAGAGTGTAGACACCTCCAGGAGAGGCATCGCCCTCTGCCCTACTCCTGGCATGCCATGGCCAGCCCAGCCTCATTCCTCTGGGCTTTAATCAGCCTCAGTGACTAAGTTCCAGATACTGACAGATGGCACAGGGGGTGAGGGTGAGTCCGGAGCAAGGCAGGTGGGCCATTCTCTCCCCCTTACTCCTGCCCTCCTGTCTGAGCAACTGGAGCCCTGATGCCTCTGTTCCCAGGCCCTGCCATTGGGCGTGACAGGAGAACATGCCTGCAGGTGGCTGACTGGTGGGGTTGGGGTACCATGGAGTTGGAGGGTATTGTGGGAGACTCTGTAGGCCTAGAGTTTTCAGCTGTCCAGGATATTCTCCTCTGGTACAGCCTGGTCTGTGGACGAGACATCAGGATCTACAGACTCTTCTGTCTCTAGAGTCTTATACTCTAGACCCAAGTCCCCCACTCAACTTCTTCCAGGGAGAAGGGGCTTTGATGAGATGGTCCCCCTGAGTTTTATTTTCTGCCTGACCTCAGGGAATGGGCCCAACATTTCTGCCAGAGGTGTTCTCGCTAACTCCCCTCCTGACACACTTCCCCTCCCATCTGACCTGGCTCTCTCCACAGGCTGTATCTGGGAAACCCCATGGACCCTCCTGACCTGCTAAGCGTGGAACTGAGCACCTCCCAACCCACTCAGCATCTGGGAAGGGTGAAAAGTAAGAGCCCTCTCATTCCTTGGCATCCCTTTTCATTAGCTTCCTAGGAGGGGAAGTCCATTCCCAGTCCATTCCCAGCCTGCTGATCTGGGGACAGTTGGGTCAGGGCAGCAGGCAGAACAGCTGTGTCCCTGGCTCCAGCTGGACGTGGGGTGGAAGACAGCAGGCGGCTGTATCCGCCGAGGTGGGCATCCTCAGGCCCGTCCTGCGCCAGCCCCACCTGCCACAGCTTCCCTCCTTCCTCTTTCCCCACTGGCTGTGCTCAGGTCCTGTCTTTCCTCAGTTCTCCTAATCCTGTTCTCTCCCGAGCCAAAACCACCCCACAGGCTCCATCTCAGCCAGGAGCCTCATCCATCTTCCGGACCCTATGCCCTGTTCCAGAACACAGTTTCCCTTCCTGCCGCCCATCCCCTTGCATTTGCTGTTCAGTTTGTACCTTTGCTTGCCTCTATTCACTTCTCTCCCCCTCTCTCTCCCTCTCTCCAAACTCTGACCTCTTGTCTGGCTCTGTCCCCTCGTTTGTCCTCTGCCCTGCTTTGTCCTTTCTTCTTCGCATGGCCTTTCTTGCAGGGGAGCCTCCACCTCGCCCACCTCAGCCTGCCATCTTCACTCAGAGTAAGTGGGGCTGCTCTTGGTGCCTTGGTCCCCGCCCCCACCCCCTCTCTTCTCTCACTCCTCCTCTCCTGGAAGGTACAGAGGTTCAGGGTGGCTGGGTGGTGGCTGGGCAGGAAGGGACGCGGTGTGTGCTATGAGCTTTCTCCTGCTGATCTCGCCTGTTAAGCCTCTCTTCTCCCAGATGTGGTCTTGGCACCTGTCTCGATCTCTCTCTGCCACTGCTTGGCCTTGTCTCACTGCCTTTTTGACCTGCAGAGCTGAGGCTGGGCTTTCATGGGGGTCGGTTTGGAGCCCTGTCCCCTCCAAGGATGGCTCCTGTGGCCCTTGATTGTGGGAGTCTGCCCCATGCCTGCACTAATGGTGTGTGGTAGTGGGGGTGGAGAGGGTTTACTAACAAGGGCCCAGGAGGAGGGGTATGTGGGGTCTTGTGCTGGTGCAGACGGGCAGTGGGGTGCTGCTTGCTCTGGCTCAGGTAGAGGCAGAGGGTTCACCAGCCCACACGGAGGGCTGACGGTGAGCAGAGTCGGTGTGCCCTGAGAATGCTGACAGCTCTAGGGGAATTGGCCTCTTTTCCCACATCTCACTGCCTTGTGCCTCTGCCTGACTCTGTTGGGTCTCCCTTTCCATCACAGAACCAACCTATGACCCTGTGAGTGAGGACCAAGACTCCCTGTCCAGCGACTTTAAGAGGCTGGGCCTGCGGAAGCCAGGCCTGCCCCGAGGGCTGTGGCTAGTGAGGCCCTCAGCCCAAGTGCCAGGCACCAAGTCAGGCCACAGCAGCGGGGCTGAGGTTACCCTCATTGACTTTGGTGAAGAGCCTGTGGTCCCGGCCCCACGGCCCTGTGCGCCATCCCTGGCACAGCTGGCCATGGACGCCTGCTCCTTGCTGGATAAAACCCCTCCACACAGTCCCACACGGGCACTGCCTCGACCCCTGCACCCCACACCTGTGGTGGATTGGGACGCACGCCCGCTGCCCCCACCCCCTGCCTATGATGATGTGGCCCAGGATGAGGATGACTTTGAAGTCTGCTCCATCAACAGCACCCTAGTGGGTGCAGGGGTCTCTGCTGGGCTATGCCATGGCGAGACCAATTACGCCTTTGTGCCTGAGCAGGCACGGCTGCCCCCTCCCCTGGAGGACAACCTGTTCCTCCCCCCCCAGGGAGGAAGTAAGCCACCCAGCTCCGCTCAGACCACAGAGGTCTTCCAGGCCCTGCAGCAGGAGTGCATGCGCCAGCTGCAGGTCCCAGCTGGCCCACTGGCCCCCTCACCAGGCCCAGCTGGCGATGACAAGCCTCAGGTGCCTCCCCGGGTACCCATCCCCCCTCGGCCCACACGCCCACGCGCTGAGCTGTCTCCAGCCACCTCAGGCGAGGAGGAGATGGGTCGATGGCCTGGACCTGCCTCCCCTCCCCGGGTGCCTCCTCGGGAGCCTCTATCCCCTCAAGGCTCAAGGACCCCCAGTCCCCTGGTGCCATCTGGCAGCTCCCCGCTGCCACAACGGCTTTCAAGCTCACCTGGGAAGACCATGCCTACCACCCAGAGCTTCGCCTCAGACCCCAAGTATGCAACACCCCAGGTGATACAGGCACCCGGCCCACGGGCTGGGCCCTGCATCCTGCCAATCGTTCGGGACGGCAAGAAGGTCAGCAGCACCCACTACTACCTGCTGCCTGAGCGCCCGCCCTACCTGGAGCGTTACCAGCGCTTCCTACAGGAGGCCCAGAGCCCCGTGGAGCCGGCACCCGTGCCTACACCCCTGCTGCTGCCCCCACCCAGCACCCCAGCCCCTGCCGCCCCCACTGCCACTGTCCGACCGATGCCCCAGGCTGCCTCTGACCCCAAAGCCAATGTCTCCAGCAACAACAGCAATCCAGGGCCCCGGCTGCCGGCCTTGAGGGCCACTGCTCGACTGCTACAGAGGGGCTGCCTTGGGGATGGGGCAGAGGCTGGGTGGCCCGCAGATAAGATCCAGACGGTGAGCTCCAGGCCTGGCCTCGGTGAGGAGGGGTGGGGCATAGAGCAGTGGCAGAGTGACACTGACTGGTGGGTGGGTGTGCCCAGCTGCAGGCCATGGTGCATGGGGTGACCACAGAGGAGTGCCAGGCGGCCTTGCAGAGCCACGGCTGGAGTGTGCAGAGGGCTGCTCAGTATCTGAAGGTACCACCATCTCCTGCCTGCCCTGGTTTCATGGACCCTGAAGACTAGTTCTGCTCCTGACCTGCCCTCCCCCCCCAGCCTCTCCTGTCCTGCCTCTCCACTGCCCTTGCCCTGGCTGTGGTGCTGTTCCCCCGAACCCATCATGTCCATGGCACAACCCTCTGCCCCCAGGTGGAACAACTCTTTGGGCTGGGTCTGCGGCCAAGGGGGGAGTGCCACAAAGTGCTAGAGATGTTCGACTGGAACCTGGAGCAAGCTGGCTGCCACCTTTTGGGGTCCTGTGGCCCTGCCCACCACAAGTGAGTGAGGGCCATACTCTTGCCCCCATCCCACTGGAACAGAGCCCAGCACTTCACAGGCCACTCCAGCTGAAGAGAGGGTAGGATTGACACAGGTCCCAGGAAGCAGGCTTTTGAAAACAGTTTCTCCAAAATTTGAATTCATTTAGATTTTTAGCCACATGGTTTTCAGATGAACTGAGGAATAAAAAGGAACTAGAGCCTCTCCGGTTGAAGGGGATTTGCTTCTACATACCCACAGCAACCCTGAGTGGCTTCAGGGAGCAGCACTTTAGGACTCCATAGTTTAAACAAATATTTCTCTGTTTTTCATATTTCTATTTAATGTTTAAAATTATAATGCCTTTTAAAGGATTGTCCAACAACAACAATATATTACGTCCTTCCAGTAAAAGGTTTTATAGCAAAATGCATAGCTATATATAACATAACAAAATACATAGATACACAAAGAGTTTTTGTTGTTGTCCAGTCTGATCTCAAGCTCCTGGCCTTAAGTGATCCTGCTGCCTCGGCCTCCCAAAGTACTGAGATTACAGGCATGAGCCACTGTTCCTGGCCTAGATTGGTTTTTTTTAAATATAGTTATTTAAATAATATACTTTATTTTATGTAAATATTTATATGAAGCATATCCAGTCAAAAAGTAGTAAAACATAGATGGTGGAGGTGCTGGTAGAATGTGGGGGTTAAGATTTGTCAGACAGAATTAGAACCAGCCTTTGTTGTCAGTAGTAGTGCACTCAGCACTCAGATTTCTCATCTGTAAAGTGTATAAACAATGGTGCCTACCTAATAGAATCAGTTAGAAAGATTGATGGGTGATAGATCTGCCGTATGTGTCACCAAATGTATGGCATGGACACAATCCCTAAGTGTTAGATATTTGTTAGACAACATCTCATGTTTATTCTTATTAATTTGTATCCAATTAAGCTTGGGCTTTATTGTACCTGTCCTCTTTAGGTACTCTTAATACATAATAGTGCTATTCTCAGTTAATTTATGCATAGTTTTTTAAAGACAAAAGACACACCAGCGTGGTAAGTTCCCAACTTATTGCTTGGGACTACCAGTTTTCACCTGATGCGCCTGGCACCGAGAGGCAATGGCTCCTTTGGTCCTTCGGTGCTCGCTCACTCTGGACTTCCCATAATCTGTTTAATGGAGGGACTTTTTTTTGCTTCCCATCCTATAGGCGCTGAGATACATCTGCAGAGCCAGGGGACCTTCCCTGAAGGAATCACTTGAGTCTGTCCATCTGCCAACGGTGGGGAGACGCCCCCATCCAGGCTTGGAGGACCTGCTGCCACTTCTGCTCCCGTGGACAGAATGAGGCCGAGGCAGCAGGAGGCTGGAGCCCTGCCTTGCCTGTCCCTCCCATACCCAGTGCTGCCCCTGCACACTTTGGTTCAGCCCTTAGTGCCCAGCCACATGGTGGGAAGGAGCCCTATGAAGGCAGGTCTGGGCTGCCCTGGTAGGCCCTGCTCGTGACCTGCCTCTGGGCTCCAGGCCTTGGCCGGGCCCATGGCTGGAATTGTGCCCCCAGACCCTGCCCGGGGGACCAGACTGAGAGGAAACCAGGCTTGACCTAGGCAGGGAGGATGTGTTTGCTACAGAGAAAGGTGGACCAGCACCCAGTGGCCTCTCCTCAGGGCTGGGCCCTTTTCAAGGAGTCCTTGGCAGGCATTTGGGGTATCGATAGAATGTGACTTGTGGCCTTGCTGTGGACATGTTATGGGACTTGGCTGGTCTTAGAATCTTGTGCCTGGAAATAGCCTGAGGTGGCTTAGGAAGCAGGGAAAGGGTGCCAGACTGTTCTCTGGCAGGGACCAGGGCCCAAGGCCCCAGGATTGGAAGGAGACCAAAGGGGCAGGTGCCCTGGAGGCATGTCCGTGCTGCTTCTTTGACCCCAACTCTTCCCCTGTGCTGTTCTGTGTTTTTCCACCAACTTCTTGCCCAAGTTGCTACCCCAGCTATCAGTACCTGCTTCTTTCAAACAAATAAAGTTAGTTTCTATTTTATGTTACTTATTTGTGCTTGCATATTTCTTTGCCTGTTGGTCCACAAACTCTAGGACTCAAGGCTCCCCCCGCCACCATGGTCTGTTCAGAACAGCAGGCCTTGTGGCACCACCTGTAGGCAGAGGGAAGAAGTGCAGGCCTGGCAGACCCTGACGAGTCTGCCCTTGGGCTGGCAGAGGAACCATTGTGCCTGCCTAGTCTGTCACTCACAGCCCCTGTGCTTTTGCTCCATGAGTTTCAGCAAGAGAGGATATGCTGCAGGAGAGTAAGAAACTCAGTTACCTAGAGCTAAGCTAGGAAGGCTGGTAGTAGGGAAGACTTCAGTAAGTATATTGATTTTGTTTTCTGAATCGTACATTCAAATGGTTCAAAGTTCAAAACACACTAAAGAGTGCAGTGCGTAGCCTCAGACACCCACCTACCCTCCCCAGAGGCTACCTTTTCTGTCCAGGCCTATGTAGTCCTTGTCTTATTTTTTTTTTTTTAACTTACTGTATTTTAAAGAATTCCATAGCAATACTTGGAAGAGCTTCCCCATTCATGGAGGTACCATAATCTACTTAACAAACTTCCTCTTGATGAAGGGTTGTTCTGGTAATTGAAAGGATGAGTTCCCAGTGGTAGAACTCCTGGGTCACAGGGTACGTGTAATAATGGTACATATTTCTGAATTTTCCTCAGTAGAGGCAGTAGTTCCAATTGTCACACCAGCAATGTGTGTGAGCTTTCCGTGTGTTAGAGAGCTTTCTGATTTTTGCCAGACTGGTAAAAAATGGTGTTTCTGTAGTTTTAATTTGCATTTCTCTTGTGTATGAATAAACTTTTAAAAGATAAGTTGAGCCATTTGTATTTTCTTTCTTATGAATTGCATACTAATATTCTTGGCCTTAAAGGAATTATAGGATCAAATGGCAGGTCTATTTTTAG